>JAPYZC010001719.1:0-20662 GCA_030522665.1 Ichneumoninae sp. A BG-2022a | reverse complement strand
GTTACAAAATTTCAAAGTTACAAAATTTCAAAGTTACAAAATTTCAAAGTTACAAAATTTCAAAGTTACAAAATTTCAAAGTTACAAAATTTCAAAGTTTCTAAATTCCGATATTTCAACGTGTAGTTCACGTAACTGCGGGGTAGTTGCATATATGTAAAACGTTAGCCATTATTTAGCGAAGGTGTGAGGGCCGGTTTCTCCGACCATCGATCTCGCGAGTGGCGTTCGAGGAGCGGAGTTATAGTCAAGGTACCGAAGATTAATGACCGTTCGTCGTTTGGCTTGGGGGGGATTATCCTTTGCAGAACGACACACACGCTTTGGCACCAGCGTCGCTGCAGCTACTGCAACAACTGCAGGCGACGTCGAGCGCCGCTACCCCCGTAGGTGCTAATGCCGGGGCGAACGCCCTGTCGAGCGTACAGCATCAGTTGTTGCTACAGCAACATCTGGGCTTGGGAGCAGCGACACCGGCACAAGCTGCTCCACCGGCCGTTCCAAGCCCACCGGAAATCAACCCCGCGAATCTTCAAGGTCTCGCCACTCTCGCCTCCCTCAATTCAGCCGGTGAGTATGGTTAGTGTCGCACGAGCAAATTTTTATTTATTTTTTTACACCTTTTGCTTGCCTTGCACAGTGAGCCTGAAATTACATCGACTTTTCCAAATCTCCTTGAAAATTATAAACACTGACATTTTTATTAAGTTTATCACCGATCAAGTTATAAGATTTATTTATATTGTTTTAACCAACAACGAAATTAATCTTGCATAAATATTAACTGATATTAAAATTACTAATAATTCATTATTTATGAAACAAGATATTTTTTCACCAATGAAAGATTATTTATATATAAATTACGTTCTGTAGAAAAATAGTGCTTCAATGAGTTAAAATTAGCATGATGATTATGTGCTTGAATTATTATTTCACTAAAGACACAGATATCTGTACGAAATTTGTGTTTTTAATTTATTTATTTAATTGTTTAATTTTGTTTACAGCGAACGCGGGAGTAACGCCAATGAGTATGCAGAATCTGGTGACTCTCGCAGCGATGACCGGCGGAAACGGCAATCTCCAAGTATCGCCCAACAGTGAGTAAAAACCTCGTTTAATCGTCATAAACGAGAGATCAATGTTCAGAGAATTTTAATTACCAGTGACGATAAAATATAAACCTGGCGAGATTCTTGATTATGTAGAATCGCAAAAAAAAAATTGTTTTCCTTCTGCATGATCTCGACTAATCAGACTGTATACAGATACACGCATATATCACCTTGGAAAAGGGAACGAAGTCTTCCACGATTACGATCGCCGCTAATTCTTCGCCACTTCTCCGTGCTATTCTCGCTTCAATACTAACTCACACGCGTGTGCTAATATCGGCGATGCTCTGTATGTTTCAGCACTAAGCGGATTGGCCAATTCGACAGCAGGTATGTCGCTATGTAAGTGTCGCATTGCCTGGTACAGTATTAACCGTTACTAAAGTAACTCGAAAATAATCTTAATGTTCCTTCCTCGACGTAAAAAATCAAATTTAATGAGCAAACGATGACTTATCCACAATAGATAAATAAAAAAAAAAAACTTTATTGATAAATTCCATTCGCATGGATCGATTATTCGTAAATTCAGGAAATATATATCGCGCGTTATTACTGTCCTTCGACGCTAACGATTGATCTTGTTTGTTTTCACGTCATCAGCTGCCCTTCTTGGAAAGACGGGAAGCACAGGTGAGACTGCACAAACCACAGTCGCAAATTTGACTCGCTAATCTGTGCATTCGATGCAATAATTTTGTCTATGAGATTTAATTGGTTTTATTTTTTCGCTGAGCTCGTAGAGACCACGGTAGCACTAATCGGTTTTTGCGGTGCATTATATATATATATATATTTTTTTTTATTTTGCAAGCCACCCCACAAATCTTCCGAAAAAATGCTATTAAGAGTTTTTTAAAACAAATAATTCTGGTAAGAACTTTTGTCATTTAACTGAGACCAACTGGGTCGATCGTAGTCGCAGTTAAATGGCAATATTTCTGTTCATCGAACGCTGCAATCGCATCGGAGTAGTAATTTACGATACTAGTGCGATAAAAAAATTTCTGACGAGGATGAGATCAAGTTTTTCGCACAAGTATCGTACAAAATTTTACTTCACAAGGTGGGAAAATGGGAGTTTTGCGCACTGTAAAACTGCTATTTGCGCACCAAGTGTAATAAATCTCTTACACTGAGAAAAAGGATAATAATTCCTACCATAATTAATAGTTTCCAGGGAGAACGCCTATATACAGTAGTAGGCAATTGCAGTGGAACAAGGTGATTTTGGGGAAAGTATACGTGAAATGGTCCAACTTTTACCAATACTGGCGAAAAAGATCGTATTCCACTTCAATTGCCTACTACTGTAGGCAATTGCTGATAGTCTATAGTAAATTGGTCAAACGATACTTATGATTGCATCCATGGATTTTTGCCATTGCCGTAACTGTAAAATGTAGACGTTCCCCTTGCGAACTATTTTTTATGGTAAAAAGTCAGTGATTGTTGCCTTTACTATGTAATTTTTTCTCAGTGTAAGAGCATTTTTATTAATAGTGAATCCTCAATTATATTTTTCTGCTCTTAATAGTTTTTTTTGTAGAAGAGATTTATACCTCAATCCTATTTCCTTCACGAATCTCTGATTCGACCCTCGCTGTACATTGTATATCGTACTGTACTAACGGCCGTATCGATGTCCTGAGAAATATGTTTCTACACGATTTTTTTTCGGCCATTTCGCTTGTACGATATTTCATTACATTGTGTTTGTTTATTTCACTTTTTATATATATAATTTTATTCATATCGGTGGTCGAAGAACAGAAGGGCATATAAGTTACGCTTACATACACAAACTATATGTCCTTATGGAATAAAACCGCCGATGTAAATCAGTTTGTCGTCTCGTCTGAGACATAAACGTGTCAAGCTATCGAGATATCTACACATGGTCAGAATTTATATTCGTGCGCTTCTTATGTTAACTAGTCGCAAATTCCGATGTACATAGCTCTATACAGAATGTGAAAGATAATTTCAGATATGTTTTTTTTTTTATGTTCGCAATATTTCCGCGTGTGTACGGTAAATGAGTTTATGCTTCGATTGCGTCGTACTAACTCGATTTTTTTTTCTTCGAACTAAAATATTGAAAGTATATCGCTTATTATTATTATCGCGTGCCATGTCGATGGCACGAGAGGTTCAGGTGCACCACACGATTTTACTAGGCTTCTTTATTTTTCCTGTCGTTTCAGGCATGGTGCATGCTCGCAATCGAAATTTATTGCGTGTCATACGAGATGTGGAGAATAAAAACTGTTTTTTTTCGAAGACGATTCTCGAAGTACCAATTATTTTTCAGGGTCCACCGGTGGTAGTTTGAGTCCCGTGACGTCGCTGGCACTAAATTCGTTGACGGGTACGCCGCTGAACGGTCTGCAGGACTCGCTGAGCAACGCCTACTCGAGTTTGCAGCAATACGCAGGTAATTAATCATCTCTGTGATTATTTCTCATTCATACCACCCGTCCACATTGATAAATTTTATATGAAAAGCCCTTTGAATATAAAGTATCGTAAAAACATTACCAAACTCTCGTCATTACCCCGCTAATAAAACTATAATTTTGTGCCCGAGTGAAAACTTTCTAACTTTATTATCACCTGTGCGCATTAAAGCTCTCATTGGAAAGACGACGGTGACGGTGGAAAAGAAAGAGTTGCATAGTGAGTAAAAATAAACAAAACAAAAAATCGCGAGTGGATTGCGCTTAAATTATTTTTCGCTTTATCGTTTGTATCGAGATTGTTTTTTTTTTTTTTTTGTCACCAGTAGACTTTGGAATTTTGTAAATAGAGTAGAAGAATGATCGGTAGAAAACACGTGTATGACATTTTTATTTTCAATGTGTTTTCGTTTTTCTACATGATATTAGATAATTTAATTTATCCTCCCACTCGCACAAACAGTAGTTTTTCAACTTAGATAGCAAGGAGGCTTATTCACATGCTTTAACCGTAGTCGAGAGATTCGTTGGATATGAAACTTTCGCGCATGCTCAATGAAGTCACTGTAATTGAAATACACTCGGGTGACGTAATCGTACTACCGGGAAGATATTTCCGGAAAACGAAATCGAACTCGCCCGTTCCATGTCGATGGGAAACAATGAAGCTCGTACGCGGGAACAATGACCATTGGTAATGGTAGTTGATGTTAACGGATATCGCATCGCGTTGTTCGATTGATCGACCCTGTTATGTGTATACACGGGTTGTAAACGCGTGTCGACAATTAGAAGCTTTACACCACTCGTGTGTCTGTCGAATGTCTCGGAATGTTATGATAATGGACTAGAATAAATATAGATACAGCTTTTTTCCAATAAATTGATTAACTTGTTATACTCTTGGAACCTACGGAAAATCCGTTCTCGGAATATTATGATAGTGGGTAAAATACATACTAGGGTAAGTGTGGGTGATATGGCCATAATTTTTTAAACAACGACAATTAGTGATTTAAAGTTTTAAAAACCTTAAAATTTTGGTCATAACTAACTTTAGAAACATCAAACTGAAGTAATTCACTCAGAACTTTCGAGATTTTCGGTGCGTGATTTAATTGCGGCTCTGTAATAAATATTTACGATCGACCATATCACCCCAATAGGGTAAACCAGCCAGTGAATGGACACTTTCCATAAGAGCACATGTAGAAAAAACGTCCATTCACGGGGTTCTGTCGTCTGCTTAACTGTCCATTCATTGATCGGTTTACCCTACTACGGGTGATATGGTCAGTAGTAATGGTTGTCGATTAGGCGATAGACGGATCTCACAAAACATGTCTTAGTACATTTTATGGTGTCTACATGAACTACAGAAAGACTATAATTACCTCCGTCAAATGTTTCAGATGCTAAACTAAAAAAAAGACCACGTCGTACAGATCCTTGCACATAAAATCGTACAGTTTTTGGTGCAATCATATTGCATCCATATACTGAAAACTGTGCAAACGGCAATGCCATTCGTTTCTTACGTTAAAAAATATTTACGGCCATATCACCCTCACTTACCATATAAATGATTTTCTTTTCTTCAATAAATTGATTAATTTATTATACTCGTTGAAACTGCGGAAAACCAGTGCCGATAGAGCCAACCATTCCACCTCAGTCCTAATTTTCCTACCGGATAGCTCGACGTTAGAAACATTAATTCTCAGAATTCAGCTTCCCGCTGAACGGTCCAGTGCGCAAGCTAGTGCACGGCTGGGCGGTCATCCATCCAAGTACCGACCGCGAGCGGTGTTGCATGACTCGGGTGAGCGCCGAAGCTGTAAATTCTCCGGTGTTGGTACTACGATAACCATATGAAGATTTTTGAAAATTTTTTAGCCTTTGAGGTAGCACTGAAAAATGAACAATTTTTCCATTTGTTAATATTCGAACAGTTCCGCGTTAGACGAGTTATTCCCCTTGCGTGATATTTTAATAGATTTCAAATGTAATATGACGCATATTCCACGTAATTGTTTAACCCTCAGTGAATGTTATTGATGTAACATGCAAAGCACGTTTTAAAAAACTGCACGAAACGTAGAAAATGAGAAAACGTAGTATATTCGTAAAGCCGATCTTACTCGAGTTTTTGACTAAACGGATCCGGCGGTGTCGATCCTATAATAACCGAGAATAATGGACGTTTAAATTTTGTTTCATTGCGCTCAATGACCGTAGACTACGAGGTAGCATTGGGAATGTAGAAAAATAATAAATAATTTTTCCATTTGTTAATATTCGAACCATTCCGCGTTAGACGCGTTATTCCCCTTGCGTGAAACTTTCATAGATAAGAAATAAAATGTCACGCATATTTCACGTAATTATTTAACCCTCAGTGAATGTTATTGATGTAACATGCAAAGCACGTTAAAAAAAATCGCACGGAACGTAGATAGAATTTTCGTAGAGCCGAACTTACTCGAATTTATGCCAAACGAAAAGAAAACTTGCCTTCTTTATTTATAACTATAATAACGATACGAACTTTTGTAATAATTTATTCTCTCTGCTATCAAAGGTAGTAGAAATTGAGGAACCTCTGTCATTTATTTAAAGATTGTTCTTTCAATAATATTCTGTTAATATTTAAAGCGTTATCCTTTAGACGAGTACTCCGTCCGTTAATAATATTATAATATTAATAATAATAATAAAGTCATCACTCAACTTTCCAACAATTTTAAACACTCTCTGGGATAATATCAATGTAACAATGAAAGCACGTTTATAAAGAATGGCTCGAAGAAAGTGAAAAGATAGTACATTCGTAGAACCGACCTTACTCGATTTTTTGGCAAATGAAAAAAAACCTCGTCTACTTTATTTATAACTGTAATAACGATACAGACTTTTGTAATAATCTATTCTCTGTGCTATCAAAGAAAGTAGAAATTCAGGAACCTCTGCGATTTATTCCAAGATTGTTCTTTCAACAATATTCCTTTAATGTTTGAAACGTTATTCTTTACCCCAGCACCCCGTCCCTTAATACTACACCCAGAAAAAAAATTATTTGTCGGCCACCGATTATTTGGTTTAAGTAAAATATTTATTTGATTTAAATAAATATTTATTTAAATTAAGTAAATAGTTACTTCAATGAAATAAAAGTTTATTTAAACCAAATAAATATTTTACTTAAAGAAAAATAAACGGTGACCGGCAAATAAATAATGTTTCTGGATGTATTATAATAGTAATAATAGTAATAAAATCATCACCCAACTTTTCAATAATTTTCGAACGCTCACTGGAATGATATTGACGTAACAAGGAAAGCACGTTTAAGAATGGCACGTAGAAAGTGAGAAAAAAATAGTATATTAGTATGTCCGATCTCTCCCGGCGCGAGTGCGTGGCTTCGTTAATGAACCGCAGATTCCCGAATGGTTCGAATAATATATAAATAAAGCGGTAGAATAACGACCGTCGCCGAGATAGATATAGAGAGCAAGAAATTCGAGTATGTTTTCCGTGGCTCTACACTTGCTTAGCAATTAAATCTCCGCTGTGCGGCGTTGTCGTTTGGCATTTCGCCAAATTTCTTGATCCCTCTGTCCGGAAAACGCAAATTATGCGGACAGGTGGATCTTTCCTGGATGATTGCCATTAGTCAGTCCTGTACGGTGATTAATCTCGATGGTACATTGTACACCGTCCTCGGGGACGGCGACTCGGGGTCAAACTTAAGGTAAACGTACCAATGCCCGGACACTTAAGCGAGCAGTCCCAGTCCCTGGACATGCATGGAAAATCGTATTTCCATCTCTCTTGCACACACGCCTTGTCCGGCCACTGGGACGTGTCCGGTCATTGGTACGTTTACCTTACAATCGGAATGATACGCGCACGCCCGCGCGAGTCGGGAGAGAAACGGGCGAGGATGAAATTTCCATTCCCGAAGAACCCGATAAAAGGGTCTCGACGCGCAGGCTCGACGAATCAAGCAGACTCTGAGTGACAAAAGATTCAACAAATTTTTCAGGGTTCCCAGCGTTCACGGGAGCGTCGGCCGCGGCGGCGGCGGTGGCGGCAGCGGCCGCACAGAACACCACTTCCGGTCCGGCGGGGAAACAAATCGAGGGACCCGAGGGCGGCAATCTCTTCATCTACCATTTGCCCCAGGAGTTCAGCGACAACGATCTAGCGTCGACGTTTCTACCCTTCGGCAACGTCATATCCGCGAAAATCTTCATCGACAAGCACACGAACATGAGCAAATGCTTCGGTCAGTGAATAAAAAAAATTGACAAACCAACCCACTGCATGCTCTATAATGAGAATGATAAGTAATAAATTTTTGATTTTTTTTAGGTTTCGTATCGTACGACAATGGTCCGAGCGCTCAAGCGGCGATTCAAGCGATGAACGGCTTTCAAATAGGCACGAAGCGATTGAAGGTTCAACTGAAGAGATCCAAAGAGGCGTCCAAACCCTACTAGCCAAAGATCGTGAGCCTCGTTCGTAGGTAGATAGTCAAAAAAAAACGAAAAAGAATTAACGTACAAGATGACAAGATTTGAAAAAAAAGAGAAACACCGGTGTTTTCTCAGAAAAGTACGGGTTTTCTAGTCCGCAATCTACGAAGGCGTGTACTCGAGGGTTTTAGTCGATCGCGCGTTTTTAATCTAGCCCGTAGGATTATATTCGTGAACCCCCGGGGGTCACACTAGCTCAAGCGACACCCAATAACGACGCTTATGACTCTCTCTAGTCAAACAGTATTTCGCGCCCGGTGTAAAACTCCGCGTCGACAAGACTTTGTAATATTATTATTGTTAGGCTTTTGCGGTGGAACTTCGTTCTACTTTATTTATTTTTTTTCATATTAGCGCGGGCGGTCACTCGGGACTCGTACAAAGATGTTTCTCGTGTTTTTTTTTTGTTTTTCTTTTTTTTCGTAATTATGAAAACGGCAACGCCGTAACGAGAAATTTAATTTCTAGAGCCTGTGATATTACGTGAGGGCGGTAATCGTGTCAACTATCACAAGCGATGTCTCGCCCTCACAATGTTTGAAACTATAGGAGACTAACTTTCATCTGTTTCACTCGCTTAGTTTGATTTGTTTTCTTTTCGCTCTATTATTAATGCATATATATATAATATTGTTCATCTTTCTCTATCTATCATCCGCCAATTCCGTCCGTCTAATGATTCGCAATCTATAACTATACATATAGAATCATAGCCGATTTGATGATTTCTCACTATTTATCGTATCGTCGTGTTTAATTTATGTCTCGTGGTTTAGTGTGATCGTTGAGCTTCCTCGAGAGCCCTCGCAGCCATTCGCGGAGGAGGGCTTCTGTTTATTTTTTTTTTTTGTTCCTACACGTTACCGTTGACGATTTATCGTATCGATTAATATGACGTACGGTAACCTTTTTTTTACATTTACAAATAATATGGATAACGACGCTGCCGAAGCTTTATTAGTATCGTAGTACTAACAAAAACGCCGTGTGTTTATTTATTTATATACCGGGGTGGACGCTCGAGGACTCACCGTTATCGCATCGCGCGACTCGACGACTCGACTCTCGCTTCCGGTCACTCATCGACCATTTTTTTTCAGCGGATGTAAAATTGTGCATTAACTTTTTTTTTTCTGTTTTTTTAATCCGGAAACGAGAGACGTAATAAGCGAGTCGCGCTAAACTCAAAAAGAAGCTTACGAGGATCCGCAATCAAGATCTGCAGGCTCCTCGTCACTTCCGGTCGAGGACGGCGTTGCAACTCGGTGCCCAATTTCTTATCACCGGAGACTCTCGCGCGTAATATCCGTCTACGGTCGAATAATTCCTCATCCAGATAGTCATCGGGCTTTGACCTTTTTTTTTCTTCCTGGACGTGGAACGTCTCGTGAAGAATCCTTCGATTGACTATGAATGATTCGATGGATAAAAATTATTTGCAGGCGTCTCGATGAATTTTTTCAATCCTGAGCATCGTGAAAAAAGCTTTAAGGTAGTCCTTGCGAATAGTGTTCACTTCGCATAAGTTTCAGAGAAATGGGAGGGAATTTAAAACACTTGTCGGTCGTATAAAAATCTGAAAAAATCAAACATATTAAAGGTGCTAAAAAACATAATTTTGCATAATAATAATTCCCAAATGTTATTAACAAATTGATGAAAAATAAAATTGTTTAACAAATCTCCCGGAAACCTAACGTTTACTTTTTAGAAAAATGATTTGTTCATTTCTCTGAATACGCGTGCATTTTTTTAGATTGTTAAATTCACTTTGAATTTTGTGACTTTCTACACATTTTTCCCATATAAAATTTAAAAATTCAAAGTCAATTTAAGAAGCTAAAAAAATCCATACGTATTCAGAAAAATAAACGAGTTATTTTCACAAAAGAAAAAAAGTTAGGTTTCCGGAAGATTTTGTTGAACTATCTTAATTTTCATAAATATTTTAATAATATTTTGGAATTATTATTATGCCAAATTAATCTTTTCAGAACCTTTAATATGTTTGATTTATTTCAGATTTTTATACGATCGACAAGTATTTAAAATTCGCTCTCATTTCTCTGAAACTTATGCGAAGTGAACTATTCGCCCGGACGACCTTAAAAATAATTCGGGCGTCATTTTGAAATATTAATGAAAAATCAATGTTCGACTCTGAGTCTTCCCGGTACGGGCACCGTGTTTCATCGCTGGGCTTGCCGTTTATTCCGGTGTGGTTGGTGACTAACCTGTCCGCGTGTTTGTTTGTGTGCCAGCAGGTGGCCTGTGACGTTGTGACCGTGTACTCTCGACCCGGAGTCGCCGTGCCCGTGTCTGTCTCAGTCAGTCAGTCAGTCACGGCTCAATCGCTCTCGATCAGTCTCTGTGTTGTTGTCGGTGCCTGTTGCAACTCTCAACTATATTACATCGACCCCGAAATCCCGATACAACATACTTTAATTTTTTTTTTTCACCCTCCCTTTACCCTCACCCGACCTGTAAACCCAGCAAAAGAAAATCCTAATCACGATCACGTACTTTAGCACATAACCGATTTTTCGTACCACGCTCTTGTACAGTCCGACCGACTCGGGACCTCTCGTCAAAGCCTCGATTCTTCGAACATCGCTTCATCATTTTTTCTCTTGTTTTATCAGCGAAGAGAAGCAATTTTGGTGTCGCCGAAATAATGTTTTTTTTTTGTTTTTTTTTACAAATGGAGTAAATTTTTTATCTATTGTACTTCGCTCGTATGTTCAAAGGAGCGGTCAGAAGAAAATTGGGGAATTTTTTGCGCGAGGCGACGACACGGCGAAAATTTTTATGACCGGTGTCGCTTGTCGGGTAATTTTTCGAAGAATCGATGCCGATAGACTCGAGTCCACGAGGGACGGGAAGAAAATAACGATAGTTAGAATCACGCGATGTAAAGTATATACATTTTAAGTGTAATTGAGGATTAAGAAACAAAACGAGAAGATGGGGGGAAATTTAAAGAACAAAAAAAAACTGGCAGAAGTAAGAAAAAAAATTCACCGATATCAGAAGCGGGAAGTCACGCGAGACGTTTTATCGCGACCAGGTAAATGAAGTGAAAAAAAAAAGAAACGCCAACATTATCTGTGTGTGTATATATGTGTGCCCGTGCGTGTGTATATGTGTCTAAATAACCGTGCATACGCACGACTCGCTTGCGTTTCGAGAGAGAATCTTCGAGGATCGATAAATCAAGAAGCTGGATCGGATAGATAAAATCGACCGGCCGGTCGGTTGTTTTAACGTTAAAAAAACTCGGAGGATCTCGATCGTAACTTCGTCGTTGTCGTCGTCGTGGCAAATGCAGACTCGGAAACGATATATCTGTCGAGAGCGTATCGCGTGGAGCAAAGACCCATAGCATATAGAACATAGTTATATTATTGTACACGAAAATGAGAATAACGAGAACGGATAAAGATGATGAAGAAAAAAAGAAGTAACAAAAATTAGATATATTAAACGTTGACTGAGAACATTTATTTTTATCGGATAGTTGGCGAAATTTTCTTCGCGACTTCTCGTCTCGTTTAAGACACATCTATCTTAAAAATGATTTAACATTTTTTTTATTATAGTTTTTCTTTTTTCGCTAAACATATTCGGAACAGTAGGGAGAAAAAAGACGGTTCATCGACCTTCTCGACAACGCCAGTTAACATCACCGTCTCGTTTTCCGCACCGGCGAACAAGAGCAGCATAAAAAAAAATAAGCGTAGTCCAGCGGGTCGCAAAACGAAATGAATGAAACGAGATAAATACAATTGCGAGAACAGTGACTGTTTTTTGGCTTTTTTGTAAAGAAACTTTGTCCGGGATTGCAAAAAAAAAAAAATACAATGAAACATCGGTTGAAATTATCGCGATGGCAGAGATTTCCGACGGCGGTCGAGATCGGCGAAGAAACCGGAGGCCTTTAAACTTTTTCGATCGCGTCAATCAGAAAAGTACGTTCCTTGCTGCATTATTCCTTATTCCCCCTAAAGCCCCCCGCCTTAGACACAATACATACACACACACACATACACTCTATCAAAATCACCACCCACCGAAAATTGATCGACGCTCAAGAAAACAAAAAAAAATTATTAAAAAAAAACCAAATAAAGTGGAACATCATCGTCGTCGAACGTCTTCGTAAAAGCTTCCAAGCCTGTGGGAGAAAAAAATCGGTCAACGCCGGGGTGCACGATGGACGCTGGGCCGTGATTTTTTGGAACTCGCCCGATATATATTGTTGCATGCCGCCGAAAGCTCATTATCCCACAGAAGAAGCAAACAGACCAAAAAAAAAACACGACTAGCGAAACCCGATCCACGCTTCATCATTGGCGATTTTTCTTCTGTTCTGTTTTTAATTTTTTATTTCTTCATTCTTCGCCGCGTGCTGACACTGTGTCACGCACCGGAAGTCGATCGATGCGCGATCCTGACGGACTCTCTTCCGATAGCGAATAATTGAAAATTAGATAAATTGAATGTCGGGAAGAAGAATTGTAAAAGTTGGTCGCTATCTCGAGCCGACGGTCATGTCGCGCATCGATCTGTTACGTTAATTCCCTTTAACGTTAACGTATTATGTATATGTATGCATATATGTATGTATCGAAATCCAAGAGTCACGAAAGCCGAAGAGAAAAAGCTAAGCTAGTTAAGATCCTCGGAGGACTGACGGATCTCTCGAAATCGGAATTATAAGGGCGCAAAGCTCTCGAGCGTGAAGTCGAATAATATGTAGAGTAATTTTTTTTTCTTTTTTCTTACGAAATCGTTCGCATAGCTCCAAGGCAAGATTTACCAAAGACGTGTCTTAAATTATTAACCGATGTACTTACCCAAATGCAAAGCTGCAATGACTAATAACACGTTAAGGCCGATTTTTGATTAACACTTATTGAGCAGTAAGTCGCGCACGCGCAGACACACGATTGAAAAACAACATCATGAAACACAGACTCATGTACACGTGTTGTGAAACTCGCATGTATGCAAAAAAAACGCAAAACAAAAAAATGAAGCCTAGTCATAAAACTGTTCGTTACGGTGTGTTACATCACTGTGTTCTTTATACCATCGTCATTCGTCATCATCGTCTTAAGCACGACCGTCATTAACAATGACCAACGATACTACTTGTTCTATGTCGTAGGCACCGATATTTTTTTTCATTGTCGCCTATATTATTAAATTACGTTTACTGGTACTATTATTATTATTATTATTATTATTGTAATTATTATTATTCATGTCAACGCAACTATCCCAAGTTATTGTTAAATATTGTTATTCATTTGTAATTGCTCTTGCGAGGAGTAATAACCGCGGCACCGGTTGCAAGAATATGATTCTTATTGGTAGATCAATTAATATTACGATTATTGATATCTTTATCGAGAGACGAAAACAACGATTATTATTTAAAACTTACACGTTTATAATTGGGGAGCAACTTCTGAATATGATTTGTGTGTCGACCGTAAGATTTTTTCGTCGAACAAGCGAGAATCTAAAGCGTGGAACACAGAGGTGCGTCGCTGCGGAATCGTTGCGAACTTTCATAAATTCTGGGACGACTTTTTAAAGGGGTTTTTGCCCCGTCTCAACTGTACTTAAGAAGTATGAGAAACAAATCTTAATTTTTTTTTGTATATCGGATTACGCAGAATTGTATGAAGCGTTTTTTTTTTTGTTTTGTTTGACTGCACGGGGGCGAATATTTTTCACTGTGTCGTACGCCAACGTTTTATAGGTGTACACTGGCACTCATTGTTTATCATAGCCGTTTAATTAAATTTATTGGAGTCCAAGTTTACGTGCGTCGAGGCTGATGATTATTCAGAATTGTAAGACACGCGACGAGACATGCTTCGAAACAGAAAATAATGAATCAATCAAAGATCCAGTAATGCATTTCTCGTCGCTTGCCGTTACCATCATCATGCATTATTAGTCGATCAATGAGATCGGTAAAATTACGTTTAGCAGCTATACGTTTATTTTTATTATTATTATCACCGTTATTATATGTTCAGTGCTGCTAGTGCTACAATTATTATTCATTAGCAGAACAAACTTTACCGTTTAGTCGGGTTAATCTTTTCTCACCCTTGTTATTATTATCACACAACGACGAAAGTCATAACTTTTTTGTTTTATTTTTTTTCGTTTCGACCTACGTTTATTTTTCCTTTGCTCTACTACATATATATATTTTTTTGTTTCGCTTTGACTTCGTCGGACAAGTTTATAAGATTTTTTTCGTTTCAACAACGACAGTATGTAATTGTTATTTGTAATGACCAAGAGTACGCTGGATTCGTGGATCAGTGCCATTACACGAACGAGACGATGGTCGGACGGTGCGAGAATCGGGTGATGAGATTTTTATATAACAAAAAAAAAGAAACGCGACTTCGATGCCAGTTGTAGAGTTTAAGCTAAAACCAAAGTATGTTATCACGGGACAATTATATTCTCGTGCATATCGTCGCGAATCACCCTTCCCCGCACGTTACACCGTCGTCACGTTCACACAGGATAGGATCCGGTAAATATGTACTTGAGAATTCGCAACAATCGTACGATGAAATTAATTTTGTAAAAAAAAAGTACCGAGCGGATTTTATTTGTCTTTTTCGAGAGAGCCACGTTTATTCCTAACGAAAAAATCCGAAAAAAAAGTTTCACGAACCGGCACGCAAGACATGTTTGGGCATCTCTTACTCTGTGTATGTCTGTATGTATATGTGTAGGTATTCATGTATACGAATATGTACGTGCCAGCGAGTTTCCGTACAACGTTAATTTTTCATTTTGTTTGATTTTTTTTTTTTTTCGTGAATTATCTCTCATTATTTTTCAACATGCACTGCTACAATGTGTTACACGCAAATGTCGGGAACGCTCGACGACAAAACGTTGTTTTTTTTTATTCGCTCGAATCATCGGAATCCTGAAAGGTTTATTAATGAAAACAAAAAATATATATAATGCGTGTAATAGCGTCTGTCGAGGGGAGCTCGATCAGCGCAAGACGTATGTGAAATAACAATATACATATATATTTATTTTGTTGGTTTAATTTTTGTTATCTCTTTGATTTTTCTTTCGTTTTTTATTTTTCCGCCATCCGACCTGTCACCCCGTTCCACCCACGACGGTTTCTCCTCTGTTACACTTATTATCGACTTTTCTATATCGCGCTCCACGCGAGAAACACCAGACGAAATTTTTCGATCGACGAAACTTTTCGTTCGACGAAATTTTTCGATCGACGATCTTCATACGAGGCTCAATTTTCCGATTGATCCGATCCCAGTGCGAGAAGCGGACATTAATCGCGGAAGATGGATGTGTATATTAAAAATATGACGCGTTTGTTGTTTAATCGCGGGAGCTTGCACTGTCGCGTCGCCGGTTTCGGCGAGCAATGAGAATAGCGGTGGAAAAAAAAAGAAACATTTAAACGAACACGACGATTGTATGACTACTCGGTGACGAATTTCGCTCGCGTCGAGAGGGACGACGAAACTTTTGTACAAACTATTCGAAGTAATTTTCGAGTTCAATCAGAAAGCCCCGGAGTGAGTAGAATTTTTAACGACGAAATTTGTACGTTCTTTTTTCCTCTCACGTAGAGAAGCCAACCACCGAGTATCGATGTGCCATTCTTTTGTTGTTCTTATTATCCGTTTGCCGTTTTAAACCGATGGCGTCGAACCGATCGCGGTGAGCCACGTTTCTCAAGTATTCACATTGGCATATAGATTAATGTAACGATTAAAATAGTATAAAACGTATGTCTATCACAACTAAGAAGTCACGGTGTCTAAATAGTTACAATTTAGATTTTTTATATTTGCGTGCGAGGGTGTAGACGTGTGATATATAAGATTATAAATATTGAAAACGACAAAAACAAAAAAAAACAACAACAACAACAAAAATATAAAAAAAGAAGAAAGCGTGTGTGAGCGCACTGCGCTGTAGTTAGGTGGGCAAGTTAATAAATCGTATTTTGGAAATAAATATAAATCGTATCCATGCTCCTGCAAATATCCTATTCACCGAAGATGATCGAGCTCTGGACAAGCAAGCAGAACGGTAAGTATAGAACTTATACATGCTCGAGTATATGGGACATTCCACCTCAATTCTGCCATCCTCGGGCCATCCTTCTAATCCAAGCGAAATTTTTTCCTGTTTTTATATGTGTATAAACTGGAAACATAAATAAAAAGTTGTAAGTTGACATTTTCATATAGCTCTTTCATACAAGTTGAAAGTTGACATTTTCATATCGCTTTCTCATAAGGTTCCTTTATTAGCTAAGCCTCATCCATGAGGAAGCATATTATCTGTATTTTTGGCTTCCTCATATAGGAAGCTTCGCCAATAAAGGAACCTTATGAGAAAGGGATATGAAAATTACAACTTCCAACTTTTATGAGAAAGCGATATAAAAACTTCAGTTTTCAACTTTTTTCAACGTCAACGTCGTACACTTTTATGCATACATTTTTTTTGGCCCTTTCGATTCTTTTCCAGAAATCATAGTGATACTTCTTTATCTAGCTTTTTAATCGCGTCATATCTATCGTCTTGTGTATGTCTTGCTGTAGATCACGATAGGCACCTCGGTTTTCCGGGATGCCATCGGAAAACAACGAAATCGTTGTTAAAAGATACCTAAAATCATTCATTGTTGCAATTTTCGCTACAAAAATGCCTGATAAACTTTTTCGTTAGTTGTCGCTCCGGGACTGTAATTCCATGTATTTCCATGTTTTTCTCACGC
This sequence comes from Ichneumoninae sp. A BG-2022a, assembly GCA_030522665.1. Taxonomy (NCBI): domain Eukaryota; kingdom Metazoa; phylum Arthropoda; class Insecta; order Hymenoptera; family Ichneumonidae; species Ichneumoninae sp. A BG-2022a. The sequence continues at coordinate 3,726 of JAPYZC010001719.1, read as the reverse complement.
TGATCACGAATCTGATACTTATTTTATTCGTAGATGAATATTGAATACAGAAAAATGCGTCTAAAAAATCATGAAATTCAAAAAATTCAAAATGACAACATTTAAAAGGCACGATCGATTTTCCTGATATTTTAATGGGTCATCGGATGATGATATTCTACCTGTATACGCGTTTTTAGCCCGATAGCTAAACAATTGCGAGCGCTACTGTGCGTACAGACATCTTCGGAGAAATTAAAAATGTCGTACAAAAAAACAACTGAACATTTTTGGATGAAATTTTACAGAAACATTGACTATTAACCACACATGCTGCCTGAAAAATTTCAACCTCATCGGTCAAGGCGTTCTCGAGTTATAGCCGTTTGAATTTTTCACGTCCGATTCACATACGCACACGTGCACGCGCGCGCGCGTGTGAATTGGACGAGAAACATTCAAACCGCTATAAATCGTTGGCCCCTCGCTTGTGTGTGTTTAATAGGCGACATTTCTGCAAACTTTCATAAAGAAATTTTCAGTTTTTTTTTTTTTTTGTACGCCTTTTTTCATTTCTTCAAAAAAATGTCTTTACCCACTGTACCGCTCACAATTTTTTAGCTATCGGGCTAAAAAATTCATCTCTTATGAGGCTTCATCTTTTATGAGGAAGCGATATGAAAATTTCATTGTTTTTAAATTTGTATATAGAAAACTCTAAAAAAATATCTATCGTCGGCACGGATTGTCGTTAGACAATCCGTGCCGGACATTGTTGATGAGTTTCAGGGTTTTTTTTGAGCACCTACGTTACATTTGTGCAACAACTTATGCAAGAGAACGATCATATCAACAGCATCTATCTTCGCTCATTAAGGAGGGTCGAGCGTTACAACGTCATCAAGAAAAGTATGCTGATTTTGTTTGTACGCATTGATATGAACGGTCTTAGTGTAACTGCAAAGTTTGAATGCGTTCGTCTTCACCGTTTTCGAGAAATATTTTTTTTGAAATTTGAACCATTTAACATTGATTCTTATGGCAGATTGAAAATAAACGACGGATTTTAATGTTTCTAGGGAAGTTTCATGCAGAAACGTTGCAAACAAGTTATTGAAAACTGTAAAGAATATTATCAGAAAGCTCTGTATAAAAATGTAAACACTTGTTCTTCACCGTTAGTTAACAATACGCAATTACATGGAACTTTATGGCTTTATCTCGGCAGGCCGCATAGCGGACCTCTCATTCGCACACGACCTGCCCCGCACCTTGCGCCCCACCGAGCCTATCCCCTCCGAGTCTCGCGCTCGACCCTCCTTAAGGTAGCACTTTCGTTATGTCTGACGCCACCTACGTTCGAGACACGAATGAGAGAGATTGCAAGCACTTCTCGATGGAATAAAAATCTGAAAAAAACGACGATATGGAAGATGCCGAAAAAATTGTTTTTCGATAATAATAATTTTGAAATGTTATTAATAAATTAGTGAAAAATAAAAATTTTACGACATATTACCCGGCAACCTTATTTTAATTTTTTTTTTTTAGAAAAATGATTTGTCAATTTTTCTGAATACGTATGAATTTTTTCAGAATTTTATGTAACGTTTGAAAAATGCGATTTGAGCAAACCTCAACATAAGTAAAACGGATTTTTCAGACACGACATAAAATTCTGAGAAAATGCATACCTATGAAAAGAAAAGTAACAAATTATTTTCGTGAGAAAGAAAAAATAGGTTGCATAATTTTTTATTTCAGTAAATTGTTAATAAAATTTTGGAATAATTATTATACACAAACAATCTTTTCAGCATCTTCCGTATGATTGATTTTTTTCCAGATTTTTATCCGATCGGGAAGTGTTTGTTGTTCTCACTTATTCCTCTCTCAAACTTTGGTGGCGTTAGACGTAAGGAAAGGACTACCTGTAAGTTTTCCTAATGTCTTTCCCAGTACGCCGTAATTTATTGATTCAACAGTTCTCACTACAGCTTACGTCACCATTTTTGAAGTGAAACTTCTTTAAGGACGTTTTGCATTTTTAGGGTAGAGTAAGTCGCGTTACTGGCACATCGGTAACGCGTTACGCGTTACGGGAATTCCACAGTAGAGTAAGTCGGATTATTGGAAGTCCGTAACGCGTTACGCGGATTTCACAGTAGAGTAAGTCGAATTATTGGGAACACGTAACGCGTTACGCATATTTTACCGTACAGTAATGTACTGGCAAAGACATACGGCGTTACGCACATTTCATAATAGATTATATCACGTTATTGAAGTGAAACTTCTTTAAGGACGTTTTGTATTTTTAGGGTAGAGTAAATCGCGTTACTGGCACATCGGTAACGCGTTATGCGTTACACGTTACAGGGATTTCACAGTAGAGTAAGTCGAATTATTGGAAATACGTAACGCGTGACGCATATTGAAGTGAATCTTTTTTTATTTCCTTTTCTTTAGGGTACAATAAGTTACGTTACTGGCACATTGGTGACGCATTCCATAGTAGAGTAAGTCGGTTTATTGGGAGTTGGGAACCCGCAATGCGTAACGCTTAACACAGATTTCATAGTAGAGTAGTAAGTCACATTATTGAAGTGAAACTTCTTTAGAGACGTTTTGCCCTTTCAATGTAGAGTAAGTCGCGTTGCTGAAACACGAGTAAGTTACGATATTGGGAATCTGGTTACGCATTACGCATTACGCATTACGCATTACGCATTACGCATTACGCATTACACGTTACGTGTCACGTGTAACTCGTCATATGACAATCTAAGTATAATACAAAGGTAATTTACATACAGTTAGGCTACAAAGGCAAAATAACCGCAATGGCCCTCGGTGAAAATTTGCCTAGTACACTTTACATGAAGACTGTCGATTGAGCACTGAATACCTATAGTTCTGATTGGGATTAGTAGAAAAGTCTCGCTTAATAAAACTACTGTGTCAGAACGTTTTAGACATACACTAAATGTTTTCATATTTGAAGCCTCAATCGGGAACGAAAGGTTCGGCCTCATTCAGATAAGCGCATAATATTCTATACGGTGGAAGTTTATGAGTGCGACATTTGTAATCGATCTGGCACCTAGCTGTCAGAATCTCCAAAAATTCTTATTTGATGCCTGGTACTTCGAAATGTTAAATACAAAGGTGTTGTGCAGGCATCACAAGAGTGGGAGAATCATTTTCAGTTTCAATCCTTATACAAGCAAGATACCGGTTTCGTGGAAAAGGGAATTCGAATTTCACGATAAAGCCTACAGACCTAATACTATCACTGTCTTTAGTTACGCGCGCAGGGAGGATGAAAAGATAATGTGCGAGCATCTGCATTTTGACATTACGGCGGATATCAGGGGTTACGAGATCGATGTAAAAGGACCACTCGAGGATTATTCGAAAAAAACGGTGAAAACTCACGGACACGGTACTTATGCGTTTGAGACTAGACGTAGAAATATTTTAGCCACTCTATTTCGTCATCTGAACGCAACCGTGCGGTTTGTAAGGTTTTATCCACGTATATGCACCGTACCCGTTGGGTTGCAATACACTCACATATGCCATACTTATCCGCCCAGACAAGTCGAAGTCAATAAAATAACACAGTTAAGAGGGCACATGTCCCAGTTGACAAAAATTCTTTCCATCATCGATGTTGACTTCCCAGATAGAAAAGTGACGGCACGGGATCCACTCGGTACTAGCACGGGAATGCACGCCGTGCCG
>JAPYZC010001718.1:0-32218 GCA_030522665.1 Ichneumoninae sp. A BG-2022a | reverse complement strand
TATATATATATTGTTTTCCTTATTTCGTGCTCTGCAACCGAAGTTCCCTAAGACTGCTGTCTCAACCAGAGCATACAAATATAATCGCAAATAATGTAATTGTTACAAGAACCGAAAAAACTTAAAATTATAAAAAAGAAAATAAAATTAAAAGAGGGAGCTGGAGAGAGAAAGAGAGGGAGAGAGATGGGAAGATTTAGAGGGGGAGAGGGAAGGGGAGGATGGAAACTTCGGGCCGGCCGGGTCTCAACTCTCGGACACGCACGCACGTCCGTATAAGATATTCTGGTACTAATTGTCGTTCGAGAAAGATACGACTCTGTCCGATGCACGAACGTCTACAATCAGAGCCGCGCTCCATCAGAGTGTCGGTAATCTCATGTATTCATATACGTTATACGTCCTGAATTACAATTGACTGTGTTCGATGTACAGACTCGGTCGTGAACGTCGGACGACGTTTCGAAGAAGTTCCGTCGGAAGACACGGGCGACGAAAAGAAGAAAAAATAAATGACTAGTGTGAATAATTATTCGAGTCATTGTTTTTCCAAAAAATTTGTCGCGACATTTGTTTATCCTCAAAGTCACGGACGATTACAACGATATAGAACACTTGTTTCATTTACTGCAAAAAAATAGTCAATTTAATAACAATTATGAGGAGAACTCAATGTACTTCTTTATTGAAGTTAAAGTAAATTATTAAAATTGACTTTCGTAATAAAATACTTTCATTGTATAATTAAAGTACATTACTAATAATAAAGTTTCCCAATGTTGTTAATTCACCGAACATTGATTTTTCGTCTGTACATTAAATTTAATATACCAGTTATTGCATTAAACTTTAAATCCGGTATATTCAATTTTACACGAATTTTTTTAACACTGATTTCGTCATATTCAGAATTATCTAGTAAGGCCACTCTTGACCAAATTAATTACGCGAAAGCGATCGATTTAATGACGTATATTAAACGTTATTTTCAATTTAACTATAATGAGAATTTTTTGTTTGTTCGCAGATGCAACGATATATCTTGAAGTCCCTGGTGGGCTTGTTCGTCGTGGTAGCGACTTGCCAAGTAGTCTCCGGACACTCGCTGTCCTTCATCCGCGCGCTTACCGAGGAAGCCCAGGCCGAGGAACAGGCAGCGGCCGCCGATACCAATGTCGATAATGCCAATATGATTGGAAGCTCTCGAAACGACGATATGTCGAAAGACCACAGCAAGAAGAGGGTAATTGTTACGAAATATCGGGTGGACGATATTTTATTTTTATCGGCAATAATTCGTCATCGGACAATGTTCGTATTGAAACCGACTGCGAAAACGTCTTCCGGTTTTCGCTCACTTGTTTTTTTCCAACATAGTTTTAAGCCCGTAACGCACACGTATCAGATGTTTAATTTCTGCGACTCGATCGCGTTGTGCTAATTAGCTGTGTAACCATCGGACTTTGCAGAGACGTTACCTACAGTCGGTAAATCGACATTGCCGAAATAACCATGACAATCCACCTCGTATAATTTACTGAACATGTGTTTTCTTGTCGCACTTTTCAGAACGCCTGGAAAAAGTTTGTCAACGTCGACCTGGAAGGAGCAGATCATACAATTAACCAAGGGTGAGTTGAAGCTCTAAAGGCTGATAGAAATATTCGCGCGATTGTTTATCGAAGTAATAATTTATTGTATTTAATGTTTATCGAATGCGATTTGTATTTAATGTTTATCGAATGCGATTGTTTATCGAAGTAATAATTTATTGTATTTAATGTTTATCGAATGCGATTGTTTATCGAAGTAATAATTTATTTAATGTAATAATTTATTATATTTTTTATTATATATATTTATTACATATATTTTATTATACCATCTTTTTATGTTCTTTTTTTTTAGAGATTCGTTCGAATTGGAGTGCAACGTCGACGCCAACCCCGAGCCGAAGATTTACTGGTTCCGCGGAAACATCCCGACGCAGCAGGTGAGCGTCGAAAATTTCATAATCGACCAACTCAATTCTATTAAATCGAAACGCCGAAAATTATTTCTCTGTAACATTGTTGTCTTTTTTTCAGATCAATGAACTATTCAAGACGAGCGTTCCGTCCGTCTCGTCGGATCCCAGCGAGTCCAGCCTCTGGCAAGTTCAATCGAAATACGTCGTCGACTGCGCCAGCCAGCAAGATCAGGGACAAATCCATTGCGTCGCGATCTCCGGTGAAAAAACGTTTTGGCAATCGAGCGTTATCAATGTCAGAGGTAACGAAGATTTTCGCGAAGACTATGTTTAAAAATATGTCCGGAGTGAGATAATTGCTTCAGATATTTTGTAGACATTTATTTAATTTAATTTAATTTTGTTCCTCAGAAAACAGCAACGGCACGCGACGGTGCAAAACGAGCCGCGCTCCCGTGATAAATTACTACACCTCGACGGTACTCTCGATGATCGGAACGTCGGTCGTTCTTCCCTGCAAAGCGGTCGGCACGCCGAGACCCCAAACTCGATGGTTGAAAAACGACGGTACCGAGGTGACGCGTCGTAACAACGATTCTCGCTACAAGACTCTCGCCGACGGCTCGTTGCTGATCGAGAACATCGAATGGAGCGACATGGGCACTCCGACATGCGTAGCGGAATCCAGCTCGGGCGTCGCTCGCGCCGAAACTTTCCTCTATCCAGTCGTAAGTCCTTCGAAATTAATTTGGCCCATGAGTTGCACGCGGGTTCGTCGTGGGGCGAAGCTATAGAACTGAACGCTATGTGAAGCACTGATGTGCTTTTTCTCTCAATCGACTGCGAGCGCCAATAACGATGTGTCTCTCGCTCTCGTGGCGCGGTCACGTGACTTTCACATGGCTCTGACGATTCCATGAGCTACCCACCTAGAGATGGGCGCAGACTTTGTGACCGGTCTTTTTTTTTGTCAATTGACTGGCACGTGACCGTCAAGTGTGACGAGATTAACTCCAAAAACTTCCACGTTCGCGACTTCAAAATTAACCGCCAATCTCCATCAATCTCGAATACCCGTTAATGAGATCGAGTATTTCAATAATCTCGTAATCAGAATCTTGTTAGTTTGAATGAAATTAATTTTATTTGGTAATATTGTTTCATTTATGAATTAATTGATTTAAAAAAATAAACGAGGGAGAAAACTTCGTTCGAAATCAACCGAAACTGCTAAAAATTTGAGGAAAAGAAATTACTGTGTGTACTTTTGACCAGATTTTTTGGGCAATTGACGCTTACGAAAAATGACCGTCACGGCACATTTCTATTCCCACCTGTCGTCCTTACGACGTCGTTGATGTTTGTCGACTGGTGTGTATCCGGCTTGACTAATCATTTGCACTGTTCAAATTTGTTACAGAAAAGGGAGGCCTAAAAATTCCACCGGTGGAAATCACGACCGGAAACCGCAGACCGTATTGATTACCGGAGGAAGAAACAATTTGGCAACTGAGAGTACTTGCAATCCACCTGTTCCTAGTTTTAAGCTAGCTGACTATCCGTAAGATTACCGTGCCGGCAATTTGTACAATCAAAGTACAAAAACGTACGACATATTATCTAGTCACTAAGTGTTAGGTAAAAAACTCTATTCGTTAAGGGCCGGAGGTATAAAGTCAGTAATTAAATTATTGTTCGCGCGAATACATTCCGCTTCGTATATTCCGTTCCACTGAGCGGTAGGCACTTTCCAGCAAATGTTTCTTAATTTTTTTTTTTACTTTATATATCTTTTTCATCGTGCATACCACTTTTATAATTTTCGTCGATTCGATAAGCGATGTATTTATCCTAAGTTAATATATTCAAGAGCCAGACCGTGTACTTACCAATGAATAAACGTATTTTGTCATACTGTAATATCGTTCGATCTCTCGTACCTATTTTGGAAAATTTCTTTTATTGTCCCAGTTTATAAGAATCGCAGTTGAACGACGTCACTTCCGGTAAAAAAAAAAAATGAGAATTTCAAACCGTAAGTCACGTATTTCCGGTATGACGTCACTTCCGGTCGAAAAAATGAGATTTTTAAACCGGACGTATTTCCGGTACGACGTCACTTCCAGTCGAATAAAATTAGATTTTCATACCGGACGTTACGTATTTTCTGTAAATGTTCGGAAATGTAAATTTCGGGTTTTTGAATTCCATATCGGGTTTATGAATTCCATCCTGTCACAACAAACTGTCGGTATATGTATATTTTTTCTTCGTTATTTATTCAAAGTTCAATACACAATCGAAATACTCTTCCTTTCATTGTGTTGCTTGTCTGTTTTGTTTTATTATGAGCTCCACACTCAGCGAGAATACATTATACACATCGTTTTCTCCTGTTCGCTACATAATCGTCATCTATATAAAGATTTCTTTCTTTTATCACTACGTATTCTAAACAATGATAAAACAGGTCACGCGTCACGTACAATCGGAGAGAACGAAAGTTAAATTCATAATCCCTTTCTTCTTTTCTTTTTCTTTTTTTTACAATGTTCATAATAATTCATCACTGAGGCCACACACCACAACGAGAACACGCCGATCGCCAGAGAGCGAATCTCGTCGCACACCGCCAGTGGAAATCGTTCGACGAACTCCTCGTCGGCGGAAGCGACAACAATATCTAGGAGTCTCGAAGCAATCGATCCGATGAATTTCTATGATTAACCTCGTAAAATTATTTAATCGTACACAACTACGATGCGTGATGAAAAGTGATGCTTTTTAATCTCGTCATTCATTCAATCAAGCTGAGCATAAAGACTCGATGTTACGGACAAAAGATAAATAAATTCCCAATAGCTGGACTGCACTGATCGAATATTATGACAAACTTCCATGAGATTATATTTAAATATGTATTTCAAAAAAAAAAAAATCTCGAGTCAATCGAGTCATGTTTTTATCACTCGAGGGTTCGTCTATATCTTTCACGATTTTATTTCATTTTTTTTTATTATCGCGGTGCTGTATTATATATAGTAAATGTGTGTCATACAAAAAGGCGCTCGACGAAAGTACAATAGACTCGAAAAAAAAGAAAGAAAAAATGACAATGAAAACGGTGACCGAAAGGATGATCGTGTCATGCCTCGGATTGCATCTCGTTCACGTGCGACATTGCGGGCAGTCGTCCAATCGTGACTGACGAAAGCCCAAAAAATATAAAATTAAAGGGATCGTGGCTGATAAATCGTAAGAGCTATGTAAACATTTACCTCGAGTTCGATGAAAATAATACATGGGCGAGAGGAGGGCATTTTTTTGTGACTTCGTTTAAGATCGGGATCCTCGATTAATTTTACGAGGTTCGCACGTGGGACGACTATTTTTTCTTATTAATTTTCCACCGACTTATTACACAGAGCGAATTGCACCTCGTACGAGGGGACAAAACAAAGTCGACGGAATAATTTAAAGAAATATAAATGAACACGCAATTATTAAAACACCGAATCGGTTAAGCGCCGTGAAATGAAACCTCTCAATAACGCTTCCGACAATACGATTTTTCACGCCTTCCGCGTGTTGCTAATGTCTCATGGTACTTAAAAAGCTGTATATAACTATAGAGTTATTTAAGACACGTCCGACAGTCACGATTGTCACAATACTGATCCGATCAAAGCCTCTTTGATCTTGTTTTTTTTTTTTTCTTTTTTTCACTAGTTATGTGCAATGTAATTCGAAAGCGTTCAAGCGCTCAAACGCCGAGTCCGAAAAGGAACAACAACAACAACAACAAAAAAGAAGATAGAGAACAGATATTCTTATTCGGGCAATCAATTCTCAATAAATATGTCCTATGTATGCGTATGTGTTTTTTTTTTGTGTGCTCGTGTGTGTTTGTATGTTTGCGTGTTTATATATAATATGTCATTTATATAGATATATCTATGCAAGATACGATTATTTACAGCAATTGAAGGACCATTTGTTTTCTTTTTGTTTCTCTCTCTTTCGTTCATTCAAATTTTTTCGAATGTATTATCCTCCTCTGCGCATCTGTCTCGTCTTCGACGCCGTAAAGGTGGTATCGGTGCTTCATTTCAGTCGCCATGGACTTATTTGGATTATCAAATTATAGGCGGTGAACAAACAAAAGGATAAAAAAACATCGATTAGTGACGAAAGAAAAATTAATTTAAAAAAACAAAAATAATAAGGCGCCTCTGCGAGACTGGGGGATCGAAACTGATTGAGAAAAAAAACCGAACTCCAGGAACGCAGGATGAACAATTAATTGAGAACATACTTGATGTGTATGTTCTCCGTTATTTTTTTTTTGCCACTCGTCTTTTAACTTAATGCTAAACTCACCAAGTGCGAGCGTACTCTTTTCGGCAAGTCTTCTTGCAGACTGTAGATCTGGTCGCGTTTCACGGTGAGTTGCGAATCATCCTCAAATTTTACCTGTCGACAAAAATAATGTGTAATTTTTTTTTATATATTTTTTTTAATAAAGCTCTACTAATCTTCTTCTTCAGAGTGTCGAGCTGTAACTCACAGTGTACATGATTCGGTGATTCGTACCCTCGAAGGTACCGTTATAAATTGCACCATCGGTCCATTGTACTGTGACGGCTGCTCCTATAGACGGAGGACTGCTTGGGTCATAGTTCTGAAAAAAAAGGATAAAAAAACAATCGTCGTTAATAATTCGTACAAAAAATATCGACAAATTCCAGACGAATTATAATGGCTTGGCGACGACTCACCGTGATATCCGGTGGGTAGAGATCGTCGCTAAAACTAGCGTCACTGAAGGTAACCATGTAAAATAAAGTATCCTTGATGGAATTCACTTTGGCCTTGTAATAACGCTTGTTGCGATGCTTGGCCCATACAGTTTCGCCCTGGCGTACCATCGAGAACTTCTCCTTGCCGTTGTCGTGGCCGTGACAAGTGACCTGCAACGATTTTTACACAAACATTTAACGACGAAGCGCAGTGCATTGCCCCGATAGTTTCTCCCCACCGTTCGTACACTGAGAGAAGTTTCTCGGAAAAACTACCAAGTCCTGTGATAAATTTCAGTCAGCTAATATTTTACCAATTTTTACCAACCCAATTTCGTGGATTAAAACTGAGAATTCCAATTCGTGAATTCCGTGGATAAAAATTAATGATTTTTTTTATGTACGTATACATAAAGAAATATGATTGATATGCCGATATAACGTACAATACTAAAACAAACGGTTCGCTATAGCCGCGCCAGTGATTACTATATTTTCTACTAATTGCAATTTATATTCAAGCTGAAGTTACGGTATTTTCGGGTAAAATCTGTGACAGCGAAAAGTGCCATATTTTTTAACCGAGTGACACATACATGAAGGTTCTGTCGGTTTTTACCAGATTTATGGTAATTCTCTCAGATCCTTCTCTCAGTGTGCGTCTCCAACTTTCGTTACTTCGTTACTATCGAGGGATTTCACCGGGTTGAACTGTACCTGTAGCTCGGGTGAATTGTAAGCGGGTATGACGAACGACGCGCCAGCGACGAGACCGCAGGACGGATGGAACAGCGCGTTGCAGCTGTGACAACTGAGACAAGCGCCGTCCTTCTGCCCGCAGCAACAGCACTTCTGCTTCAGACTGCTCGGCTTTATAGTCAGGACGTTTATGGGGTCCTTGTTGATGGGATCTTTGAACGTAACGCCGGGTATCAGAAGAGCGCACAGTATGTGAGCCCACCGACTGTCGCTGGTGCGTTTCACCGCTCCTCCGCGCATGGGACACAAGCAACACAACTGCGAATAATCGTGATCATTAAGTTTCCTGATTTTTCGAAAAAAATTTCTACAATTCGATAACCGCAGGTATTTTTTTTCGGATACTCACAACGCGGCCCATGCCGGCTTTGCACTTGTCGCAAGCCCAATTCGGCAGATCACTGGGTAATACTGTTATACCGTAGCAAGACGCGTGAACCGTCACGTGACAGTCTCGACAGCTGAGAAGCTTGTCGTTCTCGGGCTCGACGCCCTGTTCTTTGGAGTTGGCGGCAAATAATGTGGACGATACCTGGCAAAAAGAAAAAAGATACATTCATTTCACGTATCAATATTTTACAGAGCTGGGCAAAGTATCAGACATTTTGATACTTTACGTTAAACGTTAAATTTACGTATAAGTTAAGTTTAAAATTAAGTTTCTTATGAAAAAAATTTCATAATAAACGAAAAGGGTCATTTTCGTTCCTTCCGTTTTTTTAACGTTGTTCTTTTTTAAATAAAGGAAAAAGCGAAAAGAGGGAGACTTCTCCTGTTTTAAATGAATTTTGCAAAAATAAATTTTTGTCAGAATCACATTGAAAAGTTTATACAGATAATCGCAGATTAATAGAAACTGAAAAGTACTTCTGACTTCACGTACTTGTGATACTTTGACTTCAAGTACTTGTGATATTTTTACTTCACGTACTTGTGATACTTTGTCTCCAAGTACTTGTGATACTTTGACTTCACATATTTGTGATACTTTGACTTCACATATTTGTGATACTTTGACTTCAAGTACTTGTGATACTTTGACTTCAAGTACTTGTGATACTTTTTACTTTAAGTACTTGTCATACTTTTATCTTCAAGTACTCGAAGTATTTTTGTTACTTTGCCCTGCTCTGAAAGAACCCAAAAGCTTACCCATATAGGAGAGCTCTCCGGTAAAACGGTGGGTTTGCAGTACTTCCAGTCGGGCGGCATCTGCCGACTGCCGCCGCTCCCCGTCGACGCGAATGTCGTGCAGACGGCGCAGTGTGACACCTGAGCGCTCCAGTAGTCGTTGAACGCCTGGAGGAGCTCCAGGTCCAGTCTGCTCGGAAACACCATCTCCGTGATGTGTCCCGGTATCGCCGGATAGTTGCACGGTGTCGGTGACTTGGCGACCTCGTTCCCGAGGCTCCTCGGATGGTAAGGCGTCGGCAAGTGCTCCTCGATACTGAGAACCGGCGGCAACAGATCGTACTCGTGAGAGTCGTTGATCGGCGCCTTCGCCTCCTTCTCCTTGGTCTTCCTCTTAGCAGCCGCCGGTTTCTTCGGCTTCGTCAATTTTATCGTCGTCGTCGTCAAGTGGCTGTTCGTCGGTCCGATGTTTTGCATGTGCGCCCTTATCGCCGCGACGCTGTTGTCGCGAGGACTCGGAAAGGGCAACGGATGACCGGGCTTTCCGAAGGTCGGCTGCGGCTCGGGCGTCGTTATGTCGACGTTGATGATGCTCGGCACGAATCTCTGATCGGCCGCGTTCGACTTCGGCACACTTGTGCAGGTGATCGACGAGAGAGCCGCGAGGCAGTCGATCTGCGTCGCTATCGACGAGGACTTCGTCAGTTTGCCAGTGGCGTTTTGTATCTCGACGTGATTGTCGATCGTCGGTTTGACGTACTTCGTCGGAACGCTCTTGCGTCTGCCGGTGGGCTCCGAGGTCTTCAAGAGGACTCCGAGGGTGTTCTGCGACTGCGGTCGAGCGCCGCGCTTTATGAGGGACGGCACGGTTGGGTTCGCGTCGTTCTTGCTCTTGAGATCGCGCGAGGCGAGGATCGACGGTGTCGTAACGGGAATGACGATGCTGCCCTTCGATCCCGGTGGATAAGGTCGAGCCATCACGTGACCGTTTTTGTCAGAGCGGGTGAGAACGAGCGAGGTCTGGCCGTTGCCGATCTGGATCGGCGAGCCGAACGGGAACTGATCGATCGCCTGTGGCACGAACTTCTCGATCGACTGAGCCTGGTTGGGCATCCATTGCTGGCACCATTTGTGCATCGGCGAGGATTGGCCCTCGAGCTTTATCGAGTCGACCGGATTCCTCGCGGAATCCTGGCCCGAGTCCCAGACGGTCGCGGGCTTGTTCTCGACGTCGAAACCCAGAATTTGCCTGAGCGTCGTCTCGCTCGAAGGGGCGTTCGGGAACGACAATCTCGCCGTTTGACTCCTCTCGATCTGACTCTGGGCGATGTTTACCTTCGCCAGATTGGCCGGAGCCTCGATCTTGTCGCGCCATATCTTCGTCTCGAAGGGATTCGATTCCAGCAGCGATCGCTGATCTCTCAGGATTATCTGAGTGGCTCCCGCGTTGCCGGTCTGCGGAAACATCGGCGAGGCGAGGAGCATCGCGCTGTTCGCTGCGGGACCGACTTTCGCCTCCTGCTGCGGACCTCGCGACCCTTGTAGCACGAGCAAACCGTCCACGGCTTTGTACACGGCCTTCTTCTCCTCGATCGACGCCGCGTTGACCGTCGAGGTCGCGTTCGTGGCCGGAGGGCTCTTTCCGTTCGTCAGTTCCACGCGAGTCTTCGGCACGCTCAAGCGCGGAGCTTTGAGAATGTCTTTCCTCACGTACGATGTCATCGGACTTCCCAGAAGACTCGTGCCGATAGGTTTGTTGATTATGAGCGAGCTCGTGTCCGAGAATGAGTCGGACATGCAAACCGACGTCGCCGCGTCGCAATACTGGACGAAACTCTCGGAGTCTTTTTCCTGCTTCATCGTCACCGCCGCCTGATCCTCGTTGTACTGCACGATGACCTTCTCCTGCTTGGCTGGCGCGTCGATCGGCTGCTCCTGCTTCATCGGCGCCGCGACCTTCGGAGCCTTCGACAGTATAGCGATCTTCGTCTTGCCCTGAACGGTCTTCGGGGCTTGCGGCGGCGAGGACGCCACCTCGTCTATCTCGACGACCTCGTCGTCCTCCTCGTACTCCTCCTTCAGAGAGACGCTGAATTCGCTCGACTCGTTCTCCTCCGAACTACCGACGCTCGAGAGCGCTCCCATCTTTCGATGGCACGGCGGCTCGGAGAATTTGTGAGCCGAGAGACTCGGCATGGCCATGAGTTTTCTCTGGACATCGGCGTCGGAGACGTCCAGAGGCTCGGTCGTGCTGAAGACCGGGACGTTCGGCATGTGCTTGCGTTTGTTCTTGTAAACGTGCTTCTGCTTGTGCTTCTTGTGCTCGGGATTCTTCGAGTGTTTCTTCTTGCGCTTCGAGGTTTTGTCGGTGGCCTCGGAGAGGTCGGAGGTCGAGGCTTCGTCGGTCGTCGTCGACGGCGCGCCGTTCGACGTCTCCGAAGTCACGCCTCCCAGCAACTCGGGCTGATGGACCTTCAGGTCCGGCAAAACCAGACAGGGCACCGGACCGCTTATTATCTGGTCGAGGTACTCGGATTTCAGGCTCGAGGACGATGTGCCCGAAGCTTCCTCGTTCGAAATTTGAGCCGTCTTGGCCGCCAATTTTTTCGCCTTTAACTCTCGGCGTTCCTTCTCCGCCGCGCTCGGTGGTTTCTTCTTTCTCTTGCGACCCTTTTTGCGGAAACCCTTGCCCGAGTAGAGAAGGGCGTCGCTCACATCTGCAATAATAATATTAATTTAATTTAATTTTACCAGGCTATATTTTATCTTTTGTAAAAGGCTTGATCCCGTTGATAAATAAATAAATAAATAAATAAATTTATCTCAACGAGAAAAAAATAGTTGAAATTCGAAGAACACCGATTTTTTTATTTTCTCACCCAATTCACCGGCCTTAAGCCAAATGTCCTCGAGGACTTCCAACTGCTGCTCGTCAGGCTGTTCCTCGGATTCCTCGAGTTCGAGGTCCTGCAAGACCTTCTTCACGTCCGCCGGTATGTCCGGCCTGTTCGCCAACTCGGCCATGTTCACGTCCGGATTTGAGTCGGCGATGTTTTTCTTGCGGTGAATCGTGTGCCTCTTGTTTTTCGGTGCGCTGATGTAACTCTCCGGCAACTCTCCGCTCGTGTTGTTCGCGCACAGGAGATCCATCTGCGACGGGAGCGGCGCTGCTGTTTGCCGGGAGTCCTCGGGATGCGGACCGACGTCCTCGCCGCGTAACCACAAGTCGTACCTGGAGCGTTCGTTATAATTAATTTTTTTTTTTTTTATTTAATAATACACGAACATGTCCACTTGTATGAAGAGTAGCGAAAGGTAATTCAACGAAATTAGTGAGATAAAGTGGGTGAAAAACAAGAATGTGAACCTCGATGAGAAAATATGTAATGGTCGGTCAGGTTATGGTCGAGATAAATGAGTGAACGATGGATAATGTTAGTGTACTGCGATATTTATTGACTCCTATGAGTGAAGAAGAGCGACCGAGTGAACGGTTCGAGACGACGCGGTGAACTGAAGAAAGGGCTCGACGGAAGCATGCGGATTTAGTGTTACTACGCGCGATAAGACGGCCGCTGCACGCACGTGCAGCGGACGGTCGCCCGGAAAGTGCTGACGGTGTTGCGATTAAGAATGAATATTATACGATTACAAATTAAAGATAGGATGCTGGGAGTTAAAGAATTAGGGAAGAATCTATTAATTATGGGAAGGTTACAAATAATACAAAGACTAAATAAAACAGAATGAGATAGTAGAGTGTAAAAAAAAAATCGTATTAAATGTAATGTACCGAATTGGACGTTTTTATGTATAAAGTGGTATATTAAATTTAATGTACAATTATGACGAAAAATGAATGTTCAGTGTATTAAAAACATTGGGAATACTTTACTTTCAATAATTTACTTTCATTTTACTATAAAAGTATGTTGACTTTTCATCACAATTGTACAATAAATTCAGTGTATGTAAAAAAAAGCTAATGAGGAGGACAGTTCTCGCAATTCGAAGCGATTCGAATGAAAGAAAAAATCGGCGATGGCGTTTTCTCTCACCTGTCGGGCTGAAAACGCTTCACGAATGTGTCCATCGATATCTTGACCATATCTTTGCTGCAGGTACACTGCGTCGCTCGTTTACCGTATTCGACCCATCGGGGCGCCGCGAAGTTCGTCGACTCGGCGCAATTAAAACCATGATTGAAACCTGCGTGATATCCGTACGGGAAAGTGATCATTATTTCACCGGCTTCTTGCGTAATCTGCGAAAACAAATTTTATGCATCAGTTATATATTTATACATTTTTATATTTTTTAAAGGCGGGAGAAAAAAATAAAACCCTCTTACATATTTGAATGCGGATATTTCCAAATTCAAATATGTGAAGACATTTTTTTCCCGCCAATAAAAAAACTATCTATATATAAATCGACGGAACTCCAAATATAATGAAATATACCTTGTTGCAAGGAATCGAGTATTGTTTGAGTATCGGCGGCGATATGAGCGACATCTTGTGTCGCAGGAATGCCGGGCAGCTCTGATAATTGCCGGGAAAGAAGCCGCTGGCCAGTCTCTCGAGACGCCGGCCGTGCTCCGGCGGTATCGCGTACCACGTTTTCGGCGCTCCGAAATGAAGGTAATTTATGGAATAAAGATCCATGTCCTCCGTGTGCCAGGCGAACGTGGTCTTCCACATTCCGAAGTACAGATACGCGGTGTTAACACCGTCGATCGATATACCGTAATCCTTGTTGACGTAATCGAGAATCGTTCCGAGATGATTTATGTTCCACTCGGTGACCTCGGGATCGGTCAGCGAGCCCGACACGTCCGCCCCGTATATCGGAGCCACGTACGTTATGTTCTTCCAGTACTTTCGCTCCAGATCCTCGTAATCGAAGTGCCGAGGCGTGTTGTAGCGCTCTGAACAAGCCAATTTTTTGTACTCCTTTATAGTCATCGCCTTCTTCTGTATGTTTATCTGCTGATAGAGTCCTTGCTTGCCGGTTACCACCTGGCATATCGGCGCCGGTATCGTCAGATCCAAGTCGTCTATGTTGTAGCCACCCTTACGAGGTACCCATTCGGGAGGCGGTATCACCTTGGCCAGACCGGCCTTGTGCGCACCCTGACTCTCCATGTACTCCACGTACTTTGAAAAATTCTTGAACTCCTCGTACGTCGGCCTGAAGACCTGGATGCGAGGCGTTCGCCCCGAACCGTTGCTCACCATTGCTGTACTATACTAGATTAAAAGATTGCCTGTGAACACAATAAGAAAACATTCGTTAGAAATCATTCATTTACAACGGCAGAAATTATCGGTATTTTTTTTTTTTTTTTTGCAGTTTATTTTATTCATTAACATATTGATAAATGATGTATTAATACATGGTGGCCGTTTTTTCCCCGGAAAGAAATTCCCTGACTTTTCCCTGACGTTTCACGGATCAATTAAAATTTTTCCCTGACCAAATTTTTAACGACTTATAATCAAAAAAGTTAATGATGCAAATGAAAATGCCTAATTATTATATTAAAATTTTTTAATTGTATCTTCTTTTTTAAATGTTCCCAATTTTTGTTTTGAGGCTCTCTTTCCTGACCAATTTTGAAATTCCCTGACTTTTCCCTGATTCCCTGACCAAGATTATTTTTCCCTGACTTTTCCCGGTTTTCCCTGACCGCGGCCACCGTGTAATAAATGTGTTGTATTGCACAAGATTAGAAGATTGTCTGCAATGAGAAGAATGAAACATTCGTTGGGAATCTTTAACTTATAACTGGACTGTAAAAAAATGTAGTTTGAAAATTAATCAACGGTTTTGGAAGCTTTTTACATACACTGTTTCTAAAATTTCAAACATATCTGCAATTTTAGACTAAATTGTTATTTTTTATTCAAATCTTTGTGAATTTCGGGCAAAAAATTTGTAATTTCAATATCTGGTATTTTTATTTTATAAAAAAAATACATTAATGTTCAATTAATGTGAGTCATGTAAAGAAATTTCAAGTTCCAGTACATTAAATTTATTTTTTCATTGTCGTGTAAAAATGAAAACCCCGAATGATTTTTTTTTGTAATTTACTTTATTCATCAATATATCGATAAATTATATATTAATGAATATGTCGTATTGCCCAAAATAAAAAGATTGTCTGCGAACACACGAATAAAAAATTCATTAGAAATCTCTAATTTATAACGGGTGCAAAAATTATTGTTATTTTTTTTGCACTTTACTTTATTTATCAATATATTGGTAAATATAATTTTTCTTTGAATAAAAAAAGTACAGATATAGAGTAATAGAACATGAAAATAAAATACTATTAGTATTATTTTATTTTCTTGCTTTATGACTCGGGCCGGCCCAAATAAAATGTCCTAGCCACACCAGTGTCATTCACAATTTACCACGGTGACACAGTTTTCACTTTCTCATCGCCATGTAAGGAGAGAAATCATTTTCATAAAAAATAAAGAGAATTGATTTATCAAACTGGTCTACCCGACAATAGAACATTAACTACGACCAGAAGAGAATTTTTTAATTTCGTCAGCATTATAGCAAATGCCACATTGTTGGAATGCAAAACGACGTTCATAATCCAGAAAAGAGACCCAACGTCTGTGAAGCAATTTTCAGCGTTCGTCGCCCGATGCGTTTCGACGCGGGTGCGAAACGTTCGCGAGCGTCGAGGGAGAGGGGGATCTCTGTTTACAAATATTACGTCGACAACAATCGAAGTTATGACACCGAAACGATGCCCGAGATAATCTGTCACAAGCCCGAGCTGGAAAACCCGACATAAATCGCGCACGCTTAATAAGCGTCGTGCCGTTGTAATTAAAAAAAAAAGTCATATTTCTGGCGTTATCTAGCATAGCCTGGCGGGTAAGAATACTCTTTCGGTGCATTACATGGCCGAAGGGCGAGAGGGCAGAATCTGATGTTTTTGGAACGAGGCGTGCGTACTCTGTGCATAAACAAAATGGATGATTCTTATTGACAGGATGCTCGAGCGAAGTTTGGCAAAAGGTTTTCGCGATTTTGCGTGCGAAACGGCTCGACGGATCGATGAAATAACTGTCGCGACGGTGAGCGGTGAATTCGAGCCGCGGCACTGAATATCGTCGATGCGTCCGACTCGTTTACACACGCAATCGCGAACGCGGTTCGCAACCGAGTCCCACGATGCTAACGTCGGGTCGCACACAGAACACACACTCGTCTCTCGCTGATCGAAGGTACCGCGATTATTTCGTCACTCGTCGACGGCGCAAACGTACTTACGTCAGTTTGTAAAATAACCCAAATTCGCACGTACACGAAATCGCGGGTAACTCTATCGTCTCGGGTATTTCATTGAGATTTGTCAAGAGGAACAGAGCGAGACACCCCCCCCGCGAACAACATGTAAACCACTGGAGATTTCTCGGCTTGCCGAGGGCCCCCTCTTCGCCACTAGCGACCGCGATCCCGGCACGTAGACACACCTGCGCATGCGCACTCGGGAGCCTCTTTCAAAGTTGTTTTTTTTCCTATTTGGAACTCGAGGTGTTTACGAATCGTCGATTGCGAGTTGTCTCCGCGTGATAAAGCGTGCTTGGATCTAGGAAAAACATTGTCGAATAAGCGATCGATCGACGATGGACGATTCATGTTCGGGAGATCAAAATTGGACGACGAATTATCGATGGTCGGTAGCGCTAATCACGATGCCGGCACGTAAAGACACTGCGCATGCGCATTGGGTAGTCTCTTTCAAAGCTTTTTTTTTCTGTTTGGAACTCGAGGTTTACGAATTGTCGATCGCGAGCTGTCTCCGCGAGATAAAGCGTGCGTGGATCTAGGGAAAACATTGTCGAATAAGCGATCGATCGCCGATGGACCATTTATGTTCGCGAGATCAAAGTTGGACGGCGAATTGTCGGCGGTCGGTAGCGCGGACCGAGACGCCCCTCGCGTCTTCGTCGAACGAAGTACCGCGACTCTCCGCTCCCGCGACCGGCGACACCTGTCGATTCCCCGTGAAAAGCACAGCGCTCGAGCCGGTCTTGACGAACGCCGTGCACACATGTGCTTTTCAGCTTTGTTTCTGTAAATCGGCGTCCGGGCTACGAAACCGTAACAAATAACAATATGCATTCGTGTGTGCACGACAAAGAGCGGGATTTCTCTTGAGCACTCGGATAAGAGGAGAGATCGAGCGTAAACTCATCGCGCGCACGTAGTATTTAGATAAGTGAAATTATTCTTCACGAATCCGTAAGAAGTATCCTCGGATTATTTGTCGAGACGAGTCGGCACGACGAGAGATTATTATAATGTCGGACGAGAAAAAGGTAAAAAACAATGTTATAACCTCGAAGTCGGCGAGTCGTCGTTCGTGTCACGCACGGTTTCATGTTCTCTCGTGTACGATAATTAAATGAAAAAATCAAGAAAATCGACGTTTGTTAATTTTCGCAGGAAGCGAAGACCGAGTCGGAGCACATAAATCTGAAGGTGTTGGGACAGGACAGTGCGGTCGTGCAGTTCAAAATAAAGAAACACACGCCGCTGCGAAAACTTATGAACGCTTACTGCGAAAGAGAGGCAAGTTTGGTTTCTCGCTTCGAGCTATCGGCGTCGTGCGCGGTGCTATTTTTCTTTTGTAACTTTGAACAAAAAGTCCCGTTTTTTGTGTCTGCGATACGAGCCGAAAGTTTAACTTTTTTTCAGTCAGGCCTGCGAGAAAAATTCTTGATACTTTTGCGCACACTTTTTTAATAGCGTAGCTACTTTTTTGGACACCTGCTTAACAACCTAGTTATTTTTTTGCACGCATTTGCCACGCTACAGACATAAAAAGTGGAACTTTTTGTGCCCTCTTTACAAAATTGTACATTACGATAATAGTGTGAAAAAACTTTTTCTTACACGTGCGAGTTTGCAGCAAGAACCGAAGGTGGAATGTTGCAATCATGCAAGTTAAGAAAATGTTTTTTGCACGAGTATGACAAAAAATTTTATTTCACAAGGTGTGAAAATGGGAGTTTTATGTATGCAAAGTGTACGCAAAACTGCTATTTTTCCCCACCGAGTGAGTTAAAGTTGTATGCGAATCTTGTACAAAAAAGCACTAGAATCACAAAGTACAATGTTTTGCTGTTATCTTTAATTTTCAAGGGTTTATTCGCAGGGCTTGGCGATAGCGGCAGTGAGATTCAGATTCGACGGACAGCCGATCAACGAAGCGGACACTCCGACCACCCTCGAGATGGAGGAGGGCGACACCATAGAGGTATATCAACAGCAAACCGGAGGGTCGTGATGTAACAAATTCGTAATTTTTATTTGTTTGTTTTTTTTTTTTCTTTTTTTTTTAAATACGTTTTAAATACGTTTTAAGAAAAAAAAACTTTCGGTTTATATATTCGTACGATGATTTTCTGTTTATCTGTGAAGTATGCTTGCGACGCGTAATTAATTAAATGTAGGTATCTTATAGATTACTGAAGTTAAATGACAAAAAATGAACATGATGGAATGAAAAAGAAAACAAAAGTGGTGAAGATAAAAAAACACACACGTACACACACTCGCAACACATTCATTGTAACATATTACAGAATTTCACAATTTGAAAGTAAATGAGAAGATAAAAAAAAAAGGAAAAACAACAAGTTTGTATTTTACTAGTGGTTCCCGTTTGTTGTTTCTCGACGACGCTACCATGGTGTCTTGCACACATTTTGCACATATCCGAGAACATTAGAAAAAATTCGGGAATATTGCAAGACTTTTTAAGGACGAAAAAATTCAAGAATGTTCCTGAATTTCGCAGATTTTCAGGATCGCCGAACACCATGTCTAGTCGCCGTTCATTCTTTTGTACTCGACGATAATCCAGTCGACGATTTTTTTAACTTCGTTCGTTTTGGGGTGATTCTCGCCGAAGCCCAGCTTAACGATGTCCAAAGCCTTTCTGATGACGTCGAAAGCCTGCTTGAGCTTCCTGCCGCAGCCCAGAACGGTTCCCAGAGTGATATACATGTCTCCGGTCAGGGGATGAGATTCGCCGTAATAATATCTGAAAAAAAAAACATATCATACATTCGCGAGTTCAACTAACCAATAGAGTCACAGAGTTCGAATTTTTTTACTAACTCGTATTTTTGAGCGAGCTCAGTTGTGTATATCTCGCTCTCGTCCCACAGTTCGGCCTTGGTTGCCGCTCGCGATGCCATCTCGAGCATCCGAACGTGCAGCATATTGAGCGGGTGAAGCAAGCCCTCTTGCTGCCTAAGGCACATTCTGCACACCTCTAAGTCTGTTACGAATGGCTAAGGAGAATCCTCATCGAATCCCGTATGGAAACACGAAACTCTTTGCAAAGGATACTCTCGTTGTTCTTCATTCTTTCGAGATGACGAAGCGAGTGCGCGCTCACGGTCTCGAGATCGTCCATGAACTCGGCCGGTAACTCGTGACCGCATTTGCCGCACTTCGAATCGCCGGGGAGGCAAGGATTCGTGCATGCCTTGTTGGGGCACGCAGCGGCCGTAGCGGCGGCCTCGGGGTTCTCGCATCCGTCGCAGTAGCACCGGAAGTAATAGGAGTTCTGCAACTCCTCGCGTCTCTCCTCGACGCATCTCAGCACGTCGATGTACGATATCGATACCTGTAAACATATTTTAGCCGTGAAACATCGCGGCCGGTCATGAAATGACAGTTTTTTGGATTGCAGTTTTCGTGTCACCTTAAAAGCATGTGCAAGATCGCGGTCGGTAATAGAAACTGTAATCAACTTTTCTCATGGACTTTGGCATTTACGGTCAGAAGAAAAGTCTCGTCGAAAGCCGAGATGATATCCGCTTCCGATGAAACTTCTGAATGAAAACCTGTGATAAAAGTTAGGTGAGCCCGAGTTAGGTGGGTAGAAGGGCGTTTCACGTAATGTTAACTATCGTTACCGGGCGAAATATCGCGGCCGTTAATGACATTACAGTTTTCCGACCGTTACCGACCGCGGTATTTCACTTCGCGTAAACGCGTAGCGTTTCCGCGATGCTCCCGGTGTTTTTTTATACCTTGCTCCAGTCGAACGACGGTATGTCCTGCAAAGATCGCACGATCAATCTTGCGCCATCGAAAACGGTAACGGCGTTAGGCTTGCAGCTGTGGTCGATTATCGACGGTCCCAGATAAATCCCCACTCCTGTGCTCGTCATTTCTAGGTCCTGTATGTGAAATGAATTTATGCTCATGCGGCCGAATATCTCGAGCAACTCCTTCGGACCTGGCAGCATCGAGTGCGGTAAAAATTCGTAAAGGACGGCGCTCACGGAGAGAAAATGTTCCATCTTTTTCATGTCTTGTTTTATGTTACAGCAATCTGTATGGAGCACAAAATCTCAATTGTATCCCAAGGGTAAATTCAGTTTTAAAGTTTTTTTTTTTTTTTTTTATTGTAATTGAGTCAGAGATAAACCTACGGGACATCAAATCCTTGAATGTTCTATACTCCTGCGAGAAGTAGTAGCCTCTCTCCTCGTCTTTTCCATTCTGCAGCTTGATGATGATGCGGGTCATCATTAGAGCTGCGTCCGGCACCTCTCTTGGGTAAACCCTCTTGATGTTCGGACACTCTATCTTGTGCATCGCCCATGATTGCCTCTGACAATTTCTACTGCAGTAGTAAATGTATTGGCAACCCGAGCATCTGGAAACCTTGCAACTGAAAAAAAATAAAAACCATTGTAACGTACCAATGTATCGACCACTACAATTTTTTGAAGTTGCTTACTTACAGACATCGTAAAAAAAATTGTATGTATTTTAATGTGCCGGACAATTTTATGCAAAAATGTTGTGTAAAATTTAATGTACAAATATGATGAAACCTTAATGTACTTTTTCATTGAAATTAAAGTAAATTATAAAAAAATGAAGTATATTTTTAATAGACCGAACATTACTTTTTCATTGCGATTGAAACTTCATAGAAACTTCAAATTTCATAAGAATTTTTTTTACAGCTGGAGAGCCGTTCGAACGAGCGAAAAGAGAATAGATCGAAACAACAATGTTAGAAGCATAGTGTATACCTTTTGAAGCAAGCGTCGCACCTCTCCGTTCGGAACTTCGAGCTGAGAACGGCGGCGAACGGCTCGGCCTCGATTATAGTTGTTCCCTTCTTAACGAACGTTCCTTTTTCAACAAATTTTCCACCTCCGTTACATACCAACGACATTGCAAAAAATGTTTAATTCTCGCTATATAGTAAAAAAAATCGTAAAGAACACAAACATCCGTGGCAGCCTCTCGCCGGCGGTGTTCTCGATCGTGTCTAACCTCCACGCGCATCTCTGCCTCTCTGACCGCGCAGTTGTCAACGTTTTTTTTTTTACGTTTCAACTCTTACACTGTTATCGCTAATCGCAGTGACGACGCGCCGACTGCGCATGCGCCGAAGGTCCGACTTGTGCGCGCTCGGCGAGATTTCGCACGTTTTGGTTCTGGAGAAATGGATACAAGACGACCAACTATGAGTAACCACTTGTCCGGATTCCAACCGTCTTGCACTCCACGCCTCCCCTCGCCCGGCGAGAGATGCGAGGAACGCGCAGTTGTCGTCCGCGTCGTTTTTTTTTCTAACTTTTAACTCTTACACTGCTATCTCTAATCGCGGCCCGATGCGCCGACTGCGCATGCGCGCTCGCAAAGATCTCGCACGTTTCGGCTCTGGAAAAACAGATACAAGACGGAACCCTATGAGTAACCACTTGTCAGAATCCCCACCGTCTCGCACTCTGTATACTCCCCTCGTCCGACGAGCCGACGCACCGACGGAGCTAACTGAGAAATAGTGTAATAATGTCATGGTCAACAACGATGTAATTCCAATCGCCGGGGCGAATGATTTACGAAAGTCTCCAGTGACACAGGTGCACGACGATTTTAATCGGCGAAGAGAGGTACACGGGTGCACGGTATTTTATTGTTTAGCGTTAATTCGCGTTGCGTACGTTTCGTTATCTCAGGTCGCGCCATAACCTTTCGCCGGACGGCTGCGACTTTGTGACGATGCAAGACGATTTGCCCGTCGTTGACGCAATCTTCAGTTTTAGTTGAACGAGCCTTGTTTAGAGCGTTGATACGGTTTTTCGCTTCTGTTTCAATGACGAAACAAACGCGGATCGACGCGTCCTGCTTGGTCGCGAATTTTACGATCGAGCTTCCTTAACGCTCGTCCATCACTCGTCTTCATAGACAGCGGTGAAATTTTGTTGTACGATTTTCGTTGAGTTTTTTTTTGTTTCCGATTCGCAGAGAGACATGGCTGAGAATTTCCCGACAGACCAATTTTCCCTGAGATGGAACAACTTCACGAACAATCTTACCAGCGGCTTCATGTCTCATCTGAGCGACAAGGATCTAGTCGACGTCACCCTCGCGGTTGACGGACAATTGCTGCAGGCTCACAAATTAGTCCTGTCCGTGTGCAGTCCGTACTTCAAAGATATCTTTAAGGTCGGTTCAAAATTACCAAAAGTAAGGACGTTGATTGCGGGAAAAAACCCTGACAACAAATATAATATTTTTTTGCGTCTGTTTGTTTAAATTCTAAATTGAATGATATCAATTTATTTAATATATTTGATAACTATACAAAATAATTAATGTCAATTAATTTGATAAAACAAAATGAACAATTACAAATTAGTTCTGTCCTAATGCAATCCGTACTTCAAAGATATCTTTAAGATCGGTTCAAAATTACCAAAATTAAGGTGTGTCCAAAACTTCCGTTCTGATTGTGTGAAAAAAATCCCTGACAAGGAATATACTTTTCTTCGTGTTTTATTTTTTAAATTAAAAATTGAAAGATGTAAATTATTTAATCTAATGGATAACAATATATAATAATTAATATTATCAATTAATTTTATTGAACGAAATGAATGGACAAAACGATTTTCTTTACAGTGCAATCCTTGTCAACACCCTGTGGTAATTCTGAAGGACATGGGCTACGCGGAGGTGGAGTCTTTGCTTAGATTCATGTACCAGGGCGAGGTTAACGTGAGGCAGGAGGAGCTCGCGAGTTTCCTCAAGGTAGCGGAGATTCTGCAGATCAAAGGACTGACGGGCGAGGGTGAAAATCGAAACGACTTCATCAAGGAAGAAGATCGCGCGTCGTCGCGAAGCGACACTCTCAAATCCGATCAGGATTCCGACAGCAACGACATTCGGAGAGCGTCGAGAAGGGCGATCAATTCCGAAGGTCCCGTTCGCCGAAGAAAAAGTCGCAGCTCGACGGCGCAGGCTACGAATTCTGCTAAGAGGAGCAGAACTTCCGTTCCGGCTTTGAGAGATCTCGAAGTTCCGGTCGCGAGTCCCGCGAGCACGGGAGAAGTGCAAGTCTTTCTTCGCGAGGACGGCGAGCACGACGACACGAAGTTAACGGCGAAGAGAAATTCCGATGATTTTTCGATGGACCACGACGACAACGATACGGGAATCTTCGCGGACGATTCCATCGATCTCACGAACGACGATAATGCCGAGGAGAGGGACGAAGATTTCGTTTCCGAGAACAGGGCGAAGGGAGATAACTCTGGTCTAGGTGAGGACGCGAATTCAGCGGGGTGTCATTCACGCTGAACTGATTTCAGCCAAAAATCATTGTCGCTAAAAAAGTACCTGGGTTGGAAACATCATGGATACGTATGTGTCTTGGGGGAAAAACGTCACTTCCGGTTTTGAACTCTCATTTTTCAACCTGAAGTTACATCATACCGGAAGTGACGCATTTCCGGTTGAAAAATGAGATTTCCAATAGTAGAGATTTTGAATAGTAGTTTCGGTCAAAAAATGTGTTTTTGAAAAAGTAGAAATTTTCAATAGTAGAGATTTTGAATAGTGGAGATTTTCAATAGTAGACATTTTCAATAGTAGAGATTTTCAATAGTAGAAATTTTCAATAGCAGAGATTTTCAATAGCAGAGATTTTCAATAGTAAAGATTTTCAATAGTAGAAATTTTCAATAGTAAAGATTTTCAATAGTAGAAATTTTCAATAGTAGAGATT
Organism: Ichneumoninae sp. A BG-2022a; assembly: GCA_030522665.1. Taxonomy (NCBI): domain Eukaryota; kingdom Metazoa; phylum Arthropoda; class Insecta; order Hymenoptera; family Ichneumonidae; species Ichneumoninae sp. A BG-2022a. Next base: position 8,466 of record JAPYZC010001718.1, on the reverse strand, counting down.
TTCAATAAAAGAGATTTTCAATACAAGAGATTTTCAATAGTATTTCCGGTCGAAAAATAAGATTTTCCATGCCCGATGGTTTTTCTGCAGTCTAGTAATTTTTTGCGAAAATGACGTTTGGCAGAAATGAGTTTGGCTCAAATACTCTACCGGTAATTCCACTTGTAACGATTGGCGATTCGATTGGGCTCGACTAACGATTGAAATTTATAGTTGAAGAACCGGTGACTTACAGGCTGTCGGCGCGAGGTCGCCCGCAGCTCGTCCACGAGGGATACGTCTACAACTTGACATCGCGCTCGGAAGTATTGAATCGTTCGCACTACCGTTGCGCCGAGCAGCATCGCGGTTGTCGCGGTAAGTGCGCGGTGATTGCCGAGAGATTCATGCCGACCGGTGTCCACGAGCACAATCACGCGCCGGGCTATCAGTCTGAGAACGATTATCGAAAAAAGAAGGGCTTCGACGCGGAACAGAACTAACTTGGGAACAGAAAGCATGTCTTATTTATAATAATAATATATAAACAAAGTATTCAGAGAACAAGAAAAGACAGAAAAGAAGATGAACTACTGAAACATTCCTATTGCTAGTAAGATATAAACGGTGATACTGCGTATACCATACGATTAAGTATGTTCAAAGTTATATATACATATATATATAAAATATTATATATATTCAAGTCATGCGAATAGAAAGCAGACTTTTTTTACAGGGATTCAAAGAGCCACTCGTTTAAAATAACGCTTTGCCAAGAAGAAAAAAAATCTATAAAAAAAGGTGACTGTATTTTGCTTAGACACGTAAATGTGAGAAGAAAAAATGAAAAAAATAACCGGTCGTTTCCATACATCTGGTCGACGATCTTAAGACTGTGTCGAGAATTCCCCGTCGATTTTGTGATACGTAATATGTAAAACGATCTACTACCAATTTTACACGAAAACGAGAAATATAATTATTTATTTTGCTGAACCGAGCTCGTTATTCCTTTGCAAACCTTTTACTACGTTACGTTGTTGCTTCGCTCCGACATAGGCGTTGAATCGATACTCCGATCTGATGCACACAACTCGCAGTTACCTTTATTTATATGAAACAATTACACGCCTCCGGCAGGAAGCTATTTAATAATATTTACGTTAGTCTACTTTTATTTCATTCGAGGTTTCTACATTGTATCGTTTACGAGGGTCTCCAAGGCTCGACCTTGGGCCGGGTCGTGCTGTAGGGCATGTACGCCTGACTCGTACCGGACAGGTTCGGCGTGTGTTCGGCCATCCACTTGTACTTCGGCCTGGTAGGGTCCTTGTGCGGCGGAAGGTCAGTCTTGTAATGCAGCCATCCGAACCACTCGGCCGGCACTTGAGAGCCATCGTAGTCCATCCATACCTTGTCTGCGTACATCACCCATCTGTTCCTTCCTGGTGAACAACAACATTTCGGGAGTGTGAGAGCACGGGACAAGCTGGATATCGGCCGATAGTCCAACCAGAATATTAATTCATATTAATTCATATTATTTATGTTATTTATGTTATTTATGTTATTTATATTATTTATATTATTTATATTATTTATATTATTGATTAACGGGTAGAACCCTAGTGAAGAATATTGAAGAGCCCAATGTACAAATTGGCTGGTCCTTGGCCTGGCTGCGCCATACTCACCATAGAAATAATAGTTGTTCTCGTAGTACCTGTTCCCAAACTTGTCCTCACCGACGAGCGTTCCCGTCTTCACATCGTCCTGTCTGTTTCAAGGAAAATACGTGATTAGAACTCGGTAAAGTTTGTGGATTGTTGAAATATGTCGGATGCGTTCTTCAATGCAGATCTATGGGTACTCTTATTTTTTTTATATGCCTAGCTATACGTTCTTATTTGTGACTGTCCGCCGCTAGCGGGTTTTGTAAATTACCTTGACATTTTTGTTAATACATTTCGTTCGTTTTTTGATAAAAAAAGAACGCTCATCAGAGCGCATTTGTGTCAAAACGGTATTCGAAAACGCACTCGTTTATACGGAATCGATTGACGTTTCGGAGCACGGATATCACCGTGCATAACCAAAACAACGGACGGTAATAATTTTTTCGAACGGTAGAGAAGATTGAATCCCTGAAGATTGTTTCGACAGCGTACGAACCTGTACACAGTGCGGAGACATCCGAGTGGACCGCCGTTCTCGCGTATTATTCTAAATAAATTCGCCAATTTGTCGAATCCGAGCAACTTCCCAGCCATCTTTGACTTTGTGTTATGTAAACGTAGTTCGCAGTCTCGCCGCTGGGATCCGCTGCTCGACGAGCTCGGGTGTCGGTACGGCAGAGAACTGCGTATCGGTCGAATTTCGAGCTCATCGCCGGTATCCAAACTCTCGTTTTTCGCGACAGCGGATACGTTCAACAACTTTAACGGGAAGTGAAATATCGCGATCGGTAATGAAACCTTTAATGAACTTTTCTCAAGGGTGCTAATTTTTTTTGAGAAAAAAGCAAATTCGAGCCTGATGCACACGGTAATTTAGCATCCGGCCAAACTCTTCACATAATTAATTACAGTGGAGCGAGTCAAATAACTAAGAAAACGATTCGACGAACGGTTCGCATCCGTAAATTTATATAATGAACGCCCAGAAAGAAGGGGCGTTGATATTAGCATAAATGGTCCTTACCGAATATGCGGACTATGCCACTAACGCCATATATACGTGTAACTTCTTCGAGTGCCGCGAGAAACGGTATTTTCGTTCCCATAGATACGCAGTAAGAACTATAATCGTTGCAAAGCAATTACGTTTGTACGCGGATATAGAACGCCAGCAGCGAGAGGTCCTTCGGTGGGCAAGAAAGACGTTCGGGAAACTCCCGCGACAATCCCGAGACCCAAAGTGAGCAAATAGCGGTACAGAGAGGGACGAGGAAGCGAGGGAAGGAAAGACCGTGGATAAGGGGGTTGGGAAAACGCGAGCCGAAGCGAAGGCGATTGCAGTCAAGCTGCCGAGGGAGCGGCGGAGGGGAGCGAGAGCACGGCCGGTGGGTTTGGAAAGCGTAGCAAGTGTCCGGTCGGCAAGTTGTCCTTACATTACCATATCATTGAAACTTGTAAGAATTCAATTTGTATGGCACACGTGGCTGGATGAAGGGATATTTGCAGATGGTGCCATCCCCCCGGGGCACCGTCCATTATACAGATAAATTCGAGCGTCGTATACCGGACCATAACCCCTCCCCGAGGAAGCCGGGCAGGCGGGCGGGCAGGCAGGCCGCGGCACACCAGCGCCAGAGATCTCGGCGTGTTACGTTTTTATAGGTTCGAGAATGGTGACCGTGCCCAGTTTTCCCACGACGGTACGTCGTAGTATCTCTCTCGCACATTCGTACCTTCGATTTTTCCCCCGAATATATGATTCCGAGTCGCAACGATATTCGACGTCGTCCGTTTCTTGTTTCCACGATTCAGGGGTAAAGTAAGATTACTTTTTGCCTGTATGGCGAAACTGTCGAGTGTAGGCCTCACGTATTAAGGTAATAATGCTCGGAGACGTCCAGTCGTCGGACAATCCTATGCAGATTTAATTTGTTACGAATTTAAGCGTCAGAAATCCAACTTGATACTTTTAATCGTATCTACAAATATTATTTGATGCAGAGAAAAGTTATAGAAGGTTTAAGCATACATTATTTTCTGACGTTGCATTTTTTATTGAAAGACTGACGATTGTGCGAGTTACTACATACGCCACCCAATAATCGGACTGTTCGTAGAAGTTAGGTTAGCCAGCTTTCGACGTAGCTTCAGTACTGTTTAGCGTAAAGGTAATTTTTTCATTGATTTAATTTATAAATGGGAAATACAGTCTTTTCGTTAATATGAACTAGTTGAGTTCGTACATCAGAATTTTTGAAATCTACGATTGTTCGAAAGATCCGGACATAAAGTGTCCGAATGTCGAAACGTGTCGAAAAACCGCGTCCGAAAACTGGTACATTTGGACTCTGTTATTTTATTCCGTAATTAAAAAAATATGTATATTTTTGTAATTTGTCGATGTGTTTTGGAAACTAGAAATTATCGGCACGACATTGCTTTCGGTTATTAAAGAAAAAAATGTTCTTAGCCAATTAATACATACGATTCCAACTCGCGCCGCTCGCACCGATATTCGACGTGGTCCGTTTCTTGTTTCCACGATTCGCGGCTGAAATAAGATTACTTTTTTCCGGTATCGCGAAACTGTCGTCTGCGCCTCGCGTATTATGTTCGGGCGGTACACGGGAGCGTCAGGAGTTGCGTAATCCACGATTAAATTGTACCGACCAAGTTTTAGCGTTAGAACAGCGAGAAGCAATCGCGAGAGGATTTGAGTTGCCTGATGAGATTCAACGTGTCTGTTTCTCAACGGCGATACGAACGTTGCGGGATTTGCGCTGAATTAGTTCATTCCCTCGGCTCTCGAGTCGCGCGGCTCCGTCCGTACAATTCGTGTCTTTCGCGTCGCAACATTTTAGGTTAGCGTCTCTCGTCGGCCGCGAAATTTCCCGACGAGTTTCAATTTTTGTCCTCGTCGTCCATTTTGTCGAGCGGTTGTGCTGTTTATGCGCCAAAGTCGGACGTCCGACAATTGTATCGCGACGCAATGCAATTCCCATGAATATCAATGAAATGCAGATTCACCGAGCTGTTAATAGTGCATAACTGACGGTCGCATCGGTGTATGATGATCCAAGCGTATCTAATTAGGTGGAGGCTCCAGGACAGCTGGACGGATACTGTTCGCTGCGCTCTGGACGTAGATACAGTGTACGACGTTCTCCAGGAGAATTATTGGACTATCTCGGATCAAGCCGGGCCGGACGTTGTGTTACGGTAAACCCACGGATAATTCGCTCGATTGTAGAGTACATAGAAATCTCCGCTAATTAACTCGAAATCTCCCAAGGTCACATTACAGATCATGCAGTAATTCAATCGAAAAAAAAAGAAAACAATTCTATCGCTCAATCTTTTTCAAGGATTACGAGAATAAAATTACTATCAGCGGGTATAAAAATGATTCGTACAGTGTCACAAATTATAATATTTCACAGACTTAAAATATAATATTTCATAGGCTCTTTTCAATGTTCCGAACACCAATAACTCATTGCGAAATTCTTGCCTTTTATTTTATACTTTTTCATCTCGTTAACATTGAATCAATTAATTGAATTCTCGACGATCTGAAAAAAATGGCTATAATCGTGAATATTTGAATCGCATTATCATTATTCGCGGCTTCTTAATATACACTATAAATACGATGCCTACAATCGAGGTCCGTGACTTCACGAAACCTTCACAGGGAGCTACCGGGCTACGCCGTACGGAAACATTAACATGTACAGCCTCTACAGTGTTGCGAGTAAGCGGCGCGCTCATTGGTCATCATTAGTGTGAAGATTTAAGCCGCGGTGGTTGCGGACCGCGAGAAATAAGTCTCTCGGGGTTATTATTGTGCCAGGTGCTCTGGACTCTCATCATCCGCGTACGCGCATATATATATATAAACACAATAACAGGGACACGGTTCGTCGTCGGTGGAGTCCGGAGAGAACGTTATCCAGCGGGCGTTATACCCACCTCGCCGTTCTCGGGACCGCGAGTATTCAGAGAGGATTACACCGTAGAAGATGCAGAGCAGAAGCGGCCCCGAGACCGTGACGAAAGGGAAAAAAAAAATAAAGGATACGACGAAGAATGGAGAGGAGACGGAGGAGGAGCGAAATAGCCGGACGACGAAAGGATATCGGAGGGGGGCGAGAGGAGGACGAAATAAACGCGATTCTCATATCCTTTTGTCGCGAGATTATAGTCGTATGATGACTACTACCAACCGACCGGCCTTTTCTCCCTCCATTCACGCCGGATGATGCGCTTTTAATGTTGATTTTATTTACGAGCCGCCTTCTGTCTTTTGTCCGGCCCCCCCCCCCCCCCCCCGCCCTCTCTCTGATACTCCTCGGATAATAGAATATCATCGTCAAGACTTTTCGGGGACCAGCCTTGAACCACGCGAGAGAGTTCTAGAGTCGAGTGAGCTAGAATCTACTGTTGCCGACTCTAATAAACTCCGATATTCGAGGCATCGGTTCTTTACGTTACATTGGGTGTAAAAGTGTCGTTGAAATTCCCATCCGATGGTTAGATTTCGACGACATCGATGAGAAATACTTGACTTCCGGCAATTTGGAATGTAAGGAAAAGGGCTTTATCAACTCTAGGACTCATGTGTGGGGTACAAAAGTACCCCAGATGATATTCAAACTACGCCCCTAATGTAGAAATTGACATTATCGACTTGGGACCTCGTGCGATAATTTAGTTCAATGATCTAACGATGTGCGGCGGCCGGTTAGCTCAGTTATTCACTTGGGGTTCAAAAATACCCCAGTCAGGAGTTCCCGTTAGTGTGTTGTGTAAGTGATTTTTATTTATTGGAACTATCGAATGTAAGTTACTATTATATAATTCGTGTATATTGTAATTTTTCGTAATTTTATGAGCTAGAAGGTACAATAAATCGTACATGAGCTCTAGGGTTAAAAATGATCTTTAAGCAATGACAATGACAATGACAATGATATAAGAAACGTAAATCGATTAAAATCTTAGCGAGATACCCTTCTCACGTTTGATACACAGCACGTTTTACAACTATTACACATTGACCCTTCCCGGCTCCCGACTAACGAGAGAAATTTAACGCTGTACACGAGAGGGTGCCTCCTCACGCCGGATGAAAATAACACGGATAATAAAGGAGCGAGCGTGAATAAATCCGCGAGGAAGCAAACCGCCAACCATTAAAAAAGTCCCGTGGACCCCCAAGCGAGATTTAAATTACGCGAGCGTGCTGCGGAGATCGAGAGAGAGCAGCAGCGTTTTGTGTTCCAGCGTAATCCGACCGAGAGGCGCTACCAGCGAGAGCCGCTCTAACCCACAACAGGCCTATAACACCAGCGTTATACAGAAACTAAGATAGGGACGTATCGGACGATTTAATCTCAATCAAAACACAGGGTGACGGAGAACTGCGAGCGGGGAGTGAACACGTTGGCGTGAACTTTGCATCTCGTTTAAGGCATCGTGGCGTGCGGAGAAAGCGAACGGCGTGCGGCACGTGCCTAATGACGCTCAGCCGGTAACACACAGCCGCATATCTAACCTGTACGTAACTCGAGGAGAGCGCGTTATACCGTGGAATGTATAATAGCTCGTTGTTCGTGTATCTCGCGTGTGGTATCTCCGTCGGTTGCCCCGGTCGGATCCCGTCGATGGCTCGTGTGTACAAGGGTGTGTACAATTATTAGCAGTGGGTTGAGGGCGAATTGCGGGTTCCTCGGGTGTTCTCTCGATTATCCGGCGGAGGAGATGCCCAACGAGCCGGAGGTCACGTGCCGCCGCCACGTGACCGAGCTCGCCGCGGCGTAGCGCTGCGATACAACGGTCCGAGTGTAGGGAAGAAAACTCGACGGTTCTCTCCCAGCCGAATCGTGTTTTGCGGGACACCAACTCCATCCGAGTCGACGGTCTCTCTCCCCTTCCCGGCTCCTCCCGCTGGGCCCTGGAGAGTTCTATCGGATCTAGCAATCTGATACAATACCTAATTCGTTTATAGTTAGAATACATGACTCGGCGCCCGCTGAGATTTCGGTGTGGTCACCGATGCGGGACTGTCGTTAATCGAGTGCTCTGGAGGTTTCGCGTCGTTTGTGTCGAACGTGAGAGAAAATCGAGTACGGTGTGTGAGGTGAACGTATCGGATGGATTTTTAAGGCGATGTTTTTCGACCCAATGTTCGCTATCGTGCATTGATCAGTTTTAAAAAATTGCGGTAAGCAACCTCAAGGTTAGAGCTTCTGGTTTTCAATACACATGCATTAAAGAGTTGCAATATCTCGAAAAATACTTATTCATCAAAACGCTGGGAGATAAAGAGGCGCCAGTGGCTGGACAGCTGTTTATGGGTGTGTCTCGATTTTCGGACAGTCGCAAATTCTGAGAGTACGCAGTGAGCCCTCCAATTCGTTTTAACTCTTCGGCGTTGCGGAACTGTCGTTAATCGAGTGCCCTACGAGAGGTTTCGCGTCGTTCGCGTCGAACGTGAGAGAAAATCGTGTCTGGTGTGTAAGGTGAACGTATCGGATGGATTTTTAAGGCGATATCTTTCGACCCAATGTTCGCTATCGTGCATTGATCATTTTTTAAAAATGGCGGTAAGCAACCTCAAGGTTAGAGCTTCTGCTTTTCAATACACATGCATTAAAGAGTTGTGCAATATCTCGAAAAATACTTATTCATCAAAACGCTGGGAGACAAAGAGGCGCCAGTGGCTGGACAGCTGTTTATGGGTGTGTCTCGATTTTCGGACAGTCGCAAATTCTGAGAGTACGCAGTGAGCCCTCCAATTCGTTTT
>JAPYZC010001717.1:0-21744 GCA_030522665.1 Ichneumoninae sp. A BG-2022a | reverse complement strand
GTAAAGACATCTGTTGATCCTGACGCAGTCCCTCTGAAATTCCAGAGCATCGAGGGCATCTGTGTGGAGCTGGAGAGGCTTTTCGGCACTGTATGGAATGGGTCTATTACATAAATTATAAATACATAAATTATATTACATAAATTATAAATGTTCACTGCGAGCCTTTAATTATATATTTTCTTTATATCAATCCCATCGCCAGGCGGAAATGTCTCAAATAGAATGCCAGCTCCGTCAGGAAATAAGTTCATGTTTTGCTGACGGAGCATAGATTCCACTTTTAAAAAACTGAACCATCTTCTGGTCAAGTATTTTATATTTCAAAAGCAAAAACAAAACAAAACGTCAAAATTAGGTTAGTCATAAAAAGATCGAGGAAAAATTAACTTTACACATCCGACCGACAATTCAAATTTTATTTAATATTTTTAAGATATATAATACATACTATATTTATTAATATTATCAGATTAGATGTTTTTATAGGGGTTTTTATCGACGGTTTTCAATTTTTTTACACGAAAGTTATTTTTTATTGACACTTATGATGCACAATTTTTCACGACACTCTCACATTTTTTTAACGCAAAAATACTTTGATTTCTTTAAATCACATATCACATATCACATAATCACAAGTTTGTTTCCCTAATTTTAAGCATAAATGTTCATCATGTCAAAAAATATATATTTTGCCGATTGATATACTCGGGTATGATTTCTGAAACGCAGTCCAGGAGTCGAAATGCAAGCCAGCTTGTCCGGCGGACGCATGCGCAGTAGACGCGATCACATCCCATCACATCACATCACATTTTATAATATTTTCAGACCTCGAGAGGGACCACGATGCCCTTATCTCAGCATCTACCGAACAGTTATAATCGTAACAGGGCGCGTTCGAAAGCTTGTGTCCTATATATATCATAAAAGTGTTTTTATGATATATATATACGTGCTTACACAGTCTACACAGTAAGAACATCACAACGAGGCCCCATTCTGAGGTTACCTCGAGGAGGTGTAGCCGATTCTTTATGGGACGGGAAGGGGCCCCGCGGAAAGGTTGGGTGGAGACTTTTAGCGACCCGGGAACCACTTCGCTTGCGCGAGCGCTCCGCTGACCCGCCATCTCGCGGAAAGCGGAAAGAGGGAGGTAGTAAGTCCCGTTACAATATATCCGAAATATATTACGGATATATAAGTGGACATGACTTCTATATCCGGCATATGTCTCGTGAACATCCTTTTTGCACATAGGCATCGAGACCCCGTGTGAAAAAAAAGTGTACATGACGTATCCGTCCGGGATCCGTACTTCGTCAGTATAATGTGTAGCTTTTGCTCTGCCCGGGACAAAAAATACGGATTTCAACGTTTTAGGATGCCGAGTCGGTTGCAACAGGTCTCTCTGCTAAAACAACCGAATTCTTAGGTATTATCAGTTCGACTGCGACATACAGTTCATGTACCACGTTGTGGACAACAGGATTATCGAAGTCCAGGTCGATTCCTCCATAGTTTTCGGGATCCAGGACTATCCCTCTATAATTTTCGGGATCTAGGACCATCCCTCCAAATTTCCGGTATCCAGGACCATCCCTCCAAATTTTCGGTATCCAGGACTATGTCTCCATATTTTTCGAATCTAAGTTGATCCGTCCATAGTTTTCAGTGTCGTACCGTACTAGATCTGTCGTACCGTAGTTTCATATATCTAGAGCCTTCAAAGTTGGCGTCAGCCGAATACATCAAAAGTTCATAATGTATGTACATGAAAATGCGCCAAGTACGTGTAAACTTCGTATCGAAATTTCAGTACGTGAAAAGTTTGTATCGAAATTTTAGTACGAGAAAAGTTTGTATCGACATTCCAGTACGTGAAAAGTTTGTAGCGACATTCCAGTACGTGAAAAGTTTGTATCGAAATTCAAATACGTGAAAAGTTTGTATCGAAATTCGAGTACGTGAAAAGTTTGTATCGACATTCGTGTACGCGAAAAGTTCGTATCGACATTCGAGTACGTGAAAAGTTCGTATCGACATTCGAGTACATGAAATGTTCGTATCGACATTCGAGTACGTGTCAAAGTTTTTATCGACATTCGGGTACGTGACAATTTCCTCTTATAAGGCGCGAAATCGACAAGTTCGTATTGCAAGTCGCGTACGAAGTTTTCACGTACTCGACTTATAAGACGAAGTTTTCACGTACTTGAATGTCGATGCGACCTTTTCACGTCATCGAATTTCGATACGAACTTTTCACGTATTCGACTTTCAGTACGAACTTTTCTCGTACACGACTTTCGATACGAACTTTTACGTACGGAACTTTTAATACGAACTATTATTCACGTACGTGCCGTATTTTCATGTACATACAATATGAACTTTTGACATAGTTGGCCGACGCCAACTATGAATCCTCTGGCAATACAACTACGGTTCAATTGACCGAGACACTGAAAACTACGAACGGATTAACCTACATATAGAAGAATATGGAGACATAGCCCGAGATACCGAAAACTATGAAGCGGTAGTCCTGGACCCCGAAAACTATAGAGGAATCGACCTGGGCTTCGATAATCCTGTCGTCCACAACCTGGTACCTGTATGTATGCCGCAGTCGAACTGATAATACCCAAACATTCTGTTATTATAGCAGAGGAACATGTTACTACCGACTCGAGATCCTTAAACGTTGAAGTCCGTACAATGTCCCGAACCGTGTCAAAAGGTGTACATTATACTGACCAAATACGAATCCCGGACGGATACGTCACGTACATTTTTTACACGGGATAGCTCGTTGCTAAATGCTGTGGGAATGACCCTAAGTAAAAGTTCATTCACGAGCCATAAGAGACGTAACGAGCCCCGGACAGTCGTCACGCCGCTTGTGGAGCGATGTGAAGTTAAGGTAATCTACATACGGCGATACGTGGAGTATAACTCAACTTACAATGTCTCAAAAACTGCCCGTGACAACAATTCTCTTGTAGCATATTCGTTGTAAGCTCTTCCAAAATACTCATTTTCCCATTGTATGGGATGCATACTAATCGTCTCTAGCAAGCTAACGGAAGGCTGCTTTTAAGGAAGACTAAAAAACGGACACGTCCGTTGGGGAACGAAACGGACCACAAAAACGGTAAAACGGACCGTACGTTTGGATTGGTCCTTTTTCGGTTGCGGAAACCGACGAAGGACCGAACGATTTTTATTAAGATTTTTGGTAAAGTTAAAAAATTTTTTTGTTGTCTTGCTTTTAATTATATTTTTAATGAATGAACAGAATAAAAATACGATCTTGGTCCTTTTTCAGTTACGGGAACCAAATACGGACCAAAGCTAATTTTTCGAAAGAAACTTTCAATCCGTTTTCGGTTTCTGCAACAGAAAAAGACCAAATGTCAACAAAAAATGTGCAATCCGATTTGTCGTTTTTTACGGTCCGTTTTTTCCCCCAACAAACGTGTCCGTTTTTCGGACTGTTTGCGGTCCATCAACTAGTTAGGGGTGCCAACTTCAAGCTCGAACATCTCGGTTTCGGGAACGTAAGTCTTATTTAATTACCCAGATGCTTACATAAAATATTGAATAATGTGCACAAATTTTAACAAAGTTTTGAAAAAAAAACTCATTATATGATACTACAAAAAAAAATCCTAGCGACGAACGTATATTCCAATTATTCTACGAAATACCAACATTTCTGTCCAAATCGTTCGTAAATATGTAACCCGCCAATTTCGCTACAGCTCAAACGTGATAGGAAATTAGCAAGCTTTTTTCTTCCTTTCGCTGACATAGTGCCTAGTAAGATGTTATGGAAAATGAGAGAGACGCGTTCGATGTTACCCGTTTAATGAGGTGCAATCTCCCGCGGGATCGTTGTTGGCATTCAATCGAAGTTAAACCGATTACTTCGATTCAGATTCTCGTTTCGCCTACGGAGTTTTTTCATTTCTTTTTTTCGTACTCGTGCAGAATTTAATTGGATGGTCCGCTAATGAGTTCCTTCCGTGATAATCAGCCGTTTACGGGAACCGACGGCCCACCGAGCTGGGAGGAGAGAAGTAAACGAAGAGGCGAGTTGCCAACGGAGGTCGAGCACAGTACCGGGTCACCACCACGGCAAAACCAGAATGTTTGGAATAAACTCGCTTCGCCTATACAAAGGAAGATGGGGGTGAACGCCCCCCCCCCCCCCCCCCCCCCCGTCGACTTAAGCCGATTACTGGCTGGGCGTGGTTCGATAATTATCACTCAAATTTAAATAACCCTTCCTCTCTCCCTTTACCCATTATCGATGTCCACATAGAACTGTAAATTTATAAGTTAATTGAAAATTGGTTTTAAAAATGGTAAGATGACTATACCTATAAAAAAGTGCGCCTTCTATTGCTAATGGAAGTCGCACTCATGTTCGCACCCTTGGTGTGAAGATGTGTCATGAAATTATTTGGTAAAATCGCACATTTGATTAATGCGCGATTCTTTATCCAAAATCGCTTGCTTTGTCTTGTAATGAGATGTTTAAAAAGTTGAAAATGTACATTTTCATATCGCTTTCTCATAATGTTTCTTTATTCGCAAAGCTTCTTCTATGAGGAATCATTTTTGTATTTTTGTCTGTATTTTTGACCTCCTCATAGAGGAAGCTTTGCGAATGAAGGAACATTATGAGAAAGCGATATGATAATTTCAGTTTTCATATTTTATTAGAAAGCGATATGATTATTTCACTTTTCAACTTTTAAGAGAAAGCCATATGATAATTTTTATTTTGAACTTTTATCACACAGACACATACATCCGGACATTTTTTCGAAACGTGCTTTTTCGATGATTTGGAACATTCTGAACACGTTTTCATTAAAATCTGGAAAAAAAAGAATGTTCACTATGACAAAGCTTTCTTTATGAGGAAGTAAAAATGATGAAAAATCGTTGAAAAATGTAAATGACACTACAAATGTTAAAATTTTTCTTTTTTAATCTAGTATAATAATTTTAATCTACGTCCGTTGCTAGAAATTGCGAATGCCCTACCTCCAATGCTCCTCACGCTGCTTGCAGTGAGTGAACTATTCAGGGTAGCCACGCATTGTTGGCTTTACCAACAGAATATCTCTCAATGGTTCAATAGTTCGACAGCTCGCGTTCACGTCTCGTCACTTTTTATATAAAAGTTATTGCAAATTACATAGATTAATAGCCCATAGCTCGATATGTAGCTGATTTAAAATACAGTGATGACTGCTCAATTATTCTTGTGAAATACTATGACTGTACGACCCAGTACATGTATTGTAACGGAACGACTTGGGGTCAGTGCGTTACCGGCAGAAGGAAGAGGTGAGGAAGATAGGCGCCCCCCCCCCTCCCCTACACCTGAAAGGGTCCCCACTGCTTCTAAACTCGACTCCAGCTACGAAATGTTGTGTTACGGTAGAAGAGGAAATTCCCACCACGGCTCTCCAGTAGGCATCGATACAATAAAACCGCGAAGAGCTCACAACTCGTGCTCAGTTGCAACGAACAGATTAATCGACCAACATCGTCTTCGCGTTCGAGCAGGAGCGATGCTCGAAATTAGTAAAATAAGGTTCTATCCGGTCACTTATTAATTTCAGTTACGGACCTCGTTCCGTGATGGGCCCCAGCATTGAGTTTGGACATCCCTTCATGGCGCGAGGATAAATAAGTTAGATCTTTGAGTGTGACCCTCGGCCGGAACTATTATTGCGGACGTTCCGAGAGTAAATAACGAACGCGGTTCGCGCGTATCTATTAATATCCGGAATAATACGCAAATTGATTCTACGGAATAAGTAAGATTAGAAATCAAAGAACCCTCGGGCACGATTTTTAGCAAAGCACACGAGGGTAAATAAAGTTCTGTGTTGTACGTCTAAGTAACATTTGACGTATTGGCAGGAGTAGGGTTTAACCCTGGCGTAACCTTTTTCACAAGAAAAACATTTCTCCGCTACCCTGATATGCGGATATGCGTTTCAAACATTTATTATCTTTTGTTTCATTTTTGATAATTCCAAATCGTTTTATAAAGACGTTGTAGTCACGAAAGAACAACGGATGAAGATATGCAACGAATCGGAGAATCAGTCTGATTGTTTGCAGTGGTTTTCCGAATGTTCAAAGCGCCTCACGAGTTCTCGGAAAGCTTATGAAATAAACACTCGCAAGGAGGGTTTCGAAAATCTCGCAGATCAATTCGAGAAGAATAAGTTTTCGAGCAGAATGACTGAAGCTATGGCATATGGGATTCAGACTGAATCAATTACGAGAAATGCTATTATTAATCGCACCGGCCGGAAAAATGGAGCAATCTTTCTTCGCTGCTAGTTCTGACGGTATTATTATTGGCGAAAAAGCCTTACTCGAAATTAAGTGTCCATTCATATGTAAAGACATGACAATTTTGAATCGTGTGGAGAAAACTTCGAACATTCCATATCTTCAGTTTAATGCTAATGAGAACGTTGTGCTAAAAAAACGGATGTATACTGCACGCAAGTATCGATGAGTGTCTTGGGATTTAACATCTGCTATTTCTTGTCTATAGCAGCAAAGATAGCGTTCTGATCGAAATTGCACGAAAAGATTCGTTTATAGCCGGGGTGCACTGAAAAAATGCTTGGTTGAGTCACCTACCCATTTATTAGTTGGGTATAAATTCGTTACTATAACGATCTAGTTCGTTACAATAACGACCTAGAATTAGTAGTTGCCGTGAATAGTGAACACAACTAACTCGATTAGTTAGTGCAACTACTAAAAAACATTTGTAAAAAAAAGTACAAAAAAAATAAAACCGACAAAAAAATCTTACAAAAAGATTTAAATAATTAATGATAAAATATAAATTTTCACAGAAGCTCCCTCTTTTCCATCGATATTTTCAATAATAATAATAATGATGATGATGATAAAAGTCGGGAGACGTCTCCAGCCGTGTTCCATAGAGACTTGGTAGGTACACTTACAAAGCGTTAGTGACAAGGAGACGTCTCCCGACTTTTATTATGACAATAATAATTATTATTATTGAAAATATCCATGCAAAAGAGGGAGCTTCTGTGAAAATTTATATTTTATAATTAATTATTTAAATCTTTTTTTTCGGTTTCATTTTTTTTGTACTTTTTTTTGTCAAATGTTTTTTTTAAATGAATAATAACCAATTTGTAGTCGAGAGTTTAAAAAAATGTTTAATTTTATATTTTTATTTCATACTTTTTGAAAGTCACTATTACGTAATATCAAACCATCACATCCGTTACCATTTAAAACTGATTCTTCTTCGTAAGCTTGACTTGAATATCCTAATTTGCTTAAATATGTAATAACAGTCTCTATTTGCAATATCTACGCACGGTGCAAAACATTAATATTTTAATCAGATCTAGTGTGCAGCTCTGAAAGAAGTTTTCTGACTTCTACAGAGGGACTCAAATGGTCCCGCCATTATTCGCACTGTCTACGTAGGCTGCGAAGACTTTAAAAATCATACTGGGCTAGTGCGCAATATTGAATAAAAAAATCGTGTCATAGAGATACAATATTTAGAAAATTATATCGGAGAGGACGAAAATTGTATGAGATAGGAACGACACATCAAAAATGTCATCAAAGAAGAAAGACCCATCAAAAATTATATTTCTGGCATACACGACTTTGCAACTATGACATAACACTACAGTAATCGAGTTAAAACTATATAATTCATCTCGATAAAACAAAAAATTATAAATTAGGTTAAGTGCATAGTTTATGATAATTTTTTATTATTAATGTGTTCGGTGTTTTCGCACACTAATCGCGCACTAAACACCGACAACGTAAAAAAAACGCGAGTAGAAAACGCTACGATTATAACTAAATAACAATTCCAGGCTTCTCATGGGGCATTGGAAACTCAGCACAATCTCGACTGCAGCGTGAAGTATGCGGCATCATTCGCGATTGTACGTAGAAGTGGGGATCGCCGACGTGATTTTTCGATATGTCACCGCCAACTTTTAACCGGATTTCTCCAATTATGGTGTATTACCTTCAGTTCATACGTTCGCTCACAAACGTATTGACACAAACATAGATCAGGCTATGAAGTCTCAGTATACCAAAATCTGTTAAGTAATTCTTTGTCGTTTCGACGTTTGTAGGCACTTGCGAAACGTGCCGAGCCGGTGGATCGCAGTGAAACGCGTAACTCCCGTCTTTTTGCCCTATCGGGCAGTCGGGAGTAAATAGTATTCAGGATAGACAGCGAATTTTATCGGCACCCTAACCAACTATAGTTGTTCGTGCGACGATCGCGCATGTTCAAGCAGTCGTGAATCTCATTTACAAGGTTAATAAATATATTTTTCAAAATAAGTGTAGCAGAGTGAATAAGATTGTTGACTATAAATCGCAAGGTCGCAGGTTCGAATCCTCTTTACCGACCAAATTATTTACTCCGAGGTTTCCATGGTACGTAAAAAAAACGACAATAAAGCGATTTCAAGGAATAAAAAAGAATTTATGCAGCCGTGCAGATCAATATTTTGTATTAATTGTTTATTAATAGTTTTGGTAACCCGTGCTGTTGGTCCAACCAAGTCGCTTGGTTGTAACGCGCCAGTAAATTATTGAAGCAGGCAAGTAAATGGCTAATCGAACAATTTTCCTAGCAGTTGGCCCAGCTAACAAATTACTTAGTCTAGCGAATAGCCTATCAACCAACTTAAAATAGTTCTTCTTCTTCTTATTTCCAATTTGGTTGGACCCTCCGACCAACCGAAGGCACTTCAACCTGGCCACAGAATAAACGCGTCGGCCAACGTTCAATCTAACTTAAAATAGTTAACTCAACCAATTTATCGTCTGGCGCTCAGAGTACTAAGACAATTGGTTGGGTCAGCTATTTTTTTTTGTTAGTCCAACTAATCCGTTTTTTCCGGATGATATGAAAGATCGAGACTTTCTATTTGTATCGTTTGACTTTCTTCCTCCTTCGAAATGGAGACTGCACACACGAGTTACTCGTCGGATGTCGCGAATGTTGCGGATTTCCCTCAGCATCACTACAGATATCACTAATTCCCTCCGCATCACTACAATATCTACCCGTGATATCGATTTATAAATTAAATATATCTGGTCTTTAGTTTGGACTATATGTTTTCTCAGTACGCTACTAAATTTTAATAATATTAATAATACAACTTACGTGCGGTTTACAGCAGCAACCCATAACTCCTTTAGCTTCTCCTCACCTTGTCGGCCAGAAAAACGATAAAAAGACAGTTCCGGGTTTTTTGCTTCTGTATTAAAACAATCCACAACACAACAATTACGCAAGGAACGAACGATTCCTTTCGAATTGAAAGCCATCGTACGTTTATTATACAAATACCGAACGTTTCGGGTTTGACACTCCTGAGCACATCAGCTGCTATGTGACGGCGGCCATGACAGTGACGCCGCCTCATAGCAGCTCATATACGATTTTGAATTTTTTGAAAATTCGCTGTGGTAGCTAATCTAACTTGCATAAATGTTGAGCTATCATCCTAAAACTGCACACAAATATGCTGTCAAAATCTATCGAAGTGGTCGGATTTTATAGGATTTTGAGTTTTTTGAAAAATTACTAAAAACCGTCTAATTCGAGTGAATATGGAGGTATCGATATGAAATTTGCCACGGAAATGTACTAGCGCTGTACAATATTTAGTATAAAATTTGGCGAAAATGGATCGAAAAGTTTAGATTTTATAAGAATTTAAAATTTTTGAATATTTCGTAAAATGTTTATTTTACGTCCGAAGAGTGTTTCTGCATCGAATATCGCTCCAGGAGTAAAATAAGTCCATTATTCGTAATTAGTGGGTTAAAATACATTAGACATGATCACAAAACGGCGAATATTGGATGATTAAAAAATATCTTTTTCCAAGACCCCGTATTGACGTTAAACGAAATAGATGTACAGATCCGACAAAGTGACGCGCGTTGGTGTATTTTTTCGCACAGAACCTGAATCGACCAGTCGTTTTGCATAAAAGTCAAACATGATGTTGACGTTGAAAAATGTTGAACATTTAAATTTTCATATGCCTACCTCATAAAACTTTCAAATTGAAATTTTCATATGACTTTCTCATTAAAGTTGCAAATTGAAATTTTCATACGACTTTCACATAATGTTCCTTTATTGGCGAAGCTTCATCCATGAGGAAGCCAACAATAGAGAAAATGCTTTCTCATATAAGAAGCTTCGCGAATAAAGGAACATTTTGAGAAAGTCGTATGAAAATTTCATTTTGCAACTTTAAGAGGAAATCATATCAACATTTTTATTTATCAACTTTTTTTTTACAATTTTTTCATAATTTATGTTTTTATCCTTTAAGGTAAACTTTCAGAAAGGATGGATGAATCAAATAAAAATTCAATACCAGGACTACATTTCATGCGCAGAAGACACACAATAACCTTCGTTGCAATGCATAATATCTTTAAAAAGTCATTGTGGTTTCCGACGAGACAGACCTACAGATTTACAGACAGACAAAAATTGAAACTTGCTTTTTTTGCATTCTAGAGCATGCAAAACGTGTTTCTAGACCTTGGTTCTGGTAGTCCAATTTTTCTTCGAATTACAATTCGTATGAGATGAGTAAGTGAAAATAACTGTCACGCCTTTCTGGCAGCCTTTACTCGTTGAAAATAATGACACATGTCAGGAAGCTATTGATGTTCTCTATTTCTCCACGAAATGTTATTGTGAACTTAACTATTTATAATTCTTATCAATCCATGTGCAGTATCGATGTTTTTCTTTGTTTTTGCTTCCGCATAGAAGAAGCTTTGCGATGATGAAAAACAAAATGTTCGAGATTTTTATGAAAACGCGTTCAGAATGTTCCAAAATATCAAAAAATCACATTTAGAAAAAAATGACCGGGTGTGTGTGCCTGTGTGTGCGTGTGCGTACGTGCGTCCGTGTGTGAATTGGACGTGACAAATTCAAACGGCTATAACTCGAGAACGCCTCGACCGATCAGGCTGAAATTTCGTCCGAAAATGTTCAGTTGTTTTTTATGTAATCCATTTTTAATTTCTTCGAAAATGTCTGTACGCACTGTAGCACTCGCAATTTTTTAGCTATCGGGCTAAAACCGCGTATCCAGGTAGAATATCATCATCCGATCATCCCATTAAAATTTAAGGAAAATCGATCGAACCATTTAAATTTTATGTCATTTTAAATTTTTTGAATTTCATGATTTTATTTTTACGTATTTTTTCCGTATTAAATATTCATCTACTAATAAAATAAGTGCCAGATTCGTGATCAGCGTGAAAAAAACATGGAATTACAGTCCCGAAGCGACAGCTAACGAAAAAGTTTACGAGCCATTTTTATAGCCAAAATTGCAAAAATGTGTGATTTTAGGTATTTTTAAATAACGATTTCTTTGCTTTCCGATGGCATCGCGGAAAAACCCGGCTGCCTATCATGATCAGAGTTGCGAATAATGCATTTCTTCAGTAATTATTAGTGTGGATTTCAATATCCATTATTATCCAGGATTAGTATGGATTTCATTATCCATTTTTCAAAAAACGGATAATGGGGTCTCACCCTATTATCCATTTTTTGAAAAATGGGTAATGGAGTTCGCCTCCAATATCCATTTTTCAAAAAAATGGGTAATGGAGCTCGCTCCAATTATACATTTTTGCGATTCATTACCCATTAAAAAATGGATAGTGGAGCATGCCCATTTTTCAGAAAAATGGACAATGGGGGTGAGTTTCATTACTCATTTTTCAATAAATGGATAATGGGGCGAGATCCCATTACCCATTTTATGAAAAATTAATAATGGAGACGAGTTCCATCACGCATTTTAAAACTATGGAAGATGCATTGTTAGCCCATTATAATTTTCGCAACCCTGATCGTGATCTACAGCAAGACATACACAAGACGATGGATATGACCGTATTAAAAAGCTAGATAAAGAGCTATCACTAGGACTTCTGGAATAAAAATCGAAAGGGCAAAAAAAATTCAGGAACGCATACTTCCATGTATTTTTTCGCACTAAGCGCAGATTCGAAGAAGTGAAACGTGACGATGGAATATTTTTTACGCGCTGAACCTGAAGCGGTCAGCCCTTTTGCAAAAAAGACATTAACGTTCAAAAAAGTTGAAAATTGAAATTCTCATAGCGCTTCCTCATGAAGTTAAAAATTGAAATTTTCATATAGCTTCCTCATAAAAGTTGAAAATTGAAATTTTTATATCGCTTTCTCATAAGGTTCCTTTATTCGCGAAGCTTCTTCTATGAGGGAGCATTGTCTGTATTTTTGGCTTCCTCGTAGAGGAGAGGAAGCCTCGCGAATAAAGGAACCTTATGAGAAAGCGATATAAAAATGTGAACTTCCAACTTTTATGAGAAAGTGATATGAAAATTTCAATTTTCAACTTTTATGAGGAAGCGATATGAAAATTTCAATTTTCATCTTTTCATACTTATCATACTTTTCATACTTTTCGTACTTTTTCACTCTGCGTCGGGCAATATTTCTTTTTATAGATTTATTTTTGCAAAGTATAATTAATCTTGAAATATACCGCAAATTTGTTAAATGTTCCGGGTAAGCGAAAGCCCCGTCTCGACAGTTTTTAAATAATTGAGAATGCATTGAAACGACTGTCGAGATGAGGAATATTGTATAGGTGTCTTTAATAATTGATTAGTTGCCTATTATTCAACCTGTGCATAATACAAACTTATTTATTAATACGAATTTAGTCACGCAGTGCAATATCCGACAGATGAATGTATTATTTATTCAAGCCGTAGAATCGTTCTTCGCTCATTTACGCTTATGAATTTCACTCGAGATAAGTCATGAGCAATGGAACGTGCCGCAAAATACTGCACGGTCTTCTCTCATACCGTTTCTCTCGTGTGCTAATTTCGTGACACGGAATATGTCGAAGTTAAAATTAATGGCAGAGTGAATTTCCTCTCGCTCGTGAAGATATGTAATAAAAGTTTTTATTTTTCATGACGTCGATGAGCAACTTTGTTTCTGTATATATATCAAACATTGATGCAATTTATTGAATCGTTTTCACCGGCATGTGCAAAGATCGTGCAGCATCAATTTTACACTTTCTGCTAATGGCTTCGTCCTGTAGAACATCTTATTAATAAACGGTCTAAAAACTGCTGAAAGTTAAAATATTCATATCACTTTCTGATGGAATTAGATTGTATTTGGAAAAAGCTTCTATGAGAAAACATTTTCTGCGGTTCCTTGGGCTTCACGTACAGGAGGCTTTGTGAATAAAAGAAAATAATGAGGAAGCAATTAATCGCCCGGTAACGACCCGATAAATGGTTCGGACAGGACATACTCACGCAACAGACACACGCACAATTTCAGCCATTCTAAACGTGAATCGTCGGCGTTTTGTTTTATGTTCAACACGTTTAAAAAATTCTCGAAAGTAAAAAATTACCATGATAAAAAACTTACTCTATAAGGAAAAAAAATTTGTTTAAATCGCCCTATTCACCCAGACCGTGTCTTATCAAAGCGTCATCATCCCCCTATCTCTCGTGTCGAAGCTCGGCGATGAATCGAATATTTTCAGCTACGTGGGTCGGGATTAGGAAACCTCGTCTCCCCTAGCTACGTTGCAAGATCTCCTCAATATATTTCCTCACCAATGCCGCTTTTCACATGTACACAGCTCTTACATGCTCCTTATATACCACCCACCACGGAGCATTACGGCGCAATGAAATTATCAAAGAGAGCACATTATGTCTGGTACATAGTAAAACGCTCATCATCTACCTTTACGTTAAAGCACGTCTCTCGAAACTCACTTGAAAAGCCATGCTGCCCAACTCTGGCCTTTATCTGGCTTCGCCTTTTCTATCCGGTATTCACACACGAATGTATTTCATGTCGAGCCCAAAAAAATCAAAAACGATCAAAAAGTTTCAGTACCCTTTTTTCCCCACTTGATATGCTCGATGGACAGTTTTCTCTCTTCCAACCTCGACAAACTATCATGGCAGAAGAGAGTCACACAAGGTCCTCACCAGGCAACGAACCATCATCCGGCAAAAAAATAAGAAAATGGTCATCATAGCAAACAAACACGTTGATCCGGCCATTGGATCAGCGATGTATCAAATTTTAATTAACGCCGGTAAACGGTAGCCCGGAGAGACACTGGGTTCGTCAGAGAGATGAAACGACAAGTTTCACCTCATCTAATTTCATCCCCGTTATTTGGACGCTCTACGTCCTTCATAAGTTCCGCTACGAACACCCATCTCAACACAGCAGACCGACCAAAATTATACCGGACCCACCGGCGTGATTCTATTAATGATAACGACCCGAATTAGTGGGGAATGATTATTAGTGACGATGGCAAAATCACGTGTTACGCGATAAGAGAATTTGCATTGTAACTAGCTTCGACACGAGCTTGTGCGTGCGTGTGTGTGTTGGAGAAGTGAGGTTCATTGTGTTATTTGAGTGACTGTGTGAGAGTGAGATCCAGTAAATGCTGTTGCCACTGCAACGTGGAACGCAGCGGGCTGCATAGACAAGCGGACAAGAACGCCAGAGCGGAGTGTACGTCCAATTAACGTCGGCGTCAACGTCAACGACAGGACGCTGTCCAGGACTAAACATCGCTTCGCTCTCGTGTCCCGAGCCGTTGTAATGATGACGGTGTGCCGTGTGCGCTACTTGGAACGGGACGGTTTTTGGGAAGCAAATCCGTAACGTTGAAACCAACAGGGGCAGCAGCCGGTGATGGCCAGGCACACCGTTCGACACATCAGAAAAAAGACAAAAAAATAATAAAAAAATAAAAATAAATGCCGGGAATGAACGAGTGATTGATAAAGAAAATGTAATGATAACAAACGGGAAAAACGTATAGCCCGATATCGTTCGTTGCCCGGAAGCTCGCGTGGTACCACCGGCTCGACGAGATTGCATCACAAATATCGGATCCCATGTCGCATATTATAATTGATCACCGCGCCAGTCAGGTACGTTCCGCGTCCGAACGAACGAGAGAGGGTCGCGAGGTCGATATTGGTATATCGAGGAACTTGTCGATGCGCATACACACGCACACCCATGTCTTGCATATACGTTCCCGCATCGAAAAGCCGACGGCAGCGGGTAACAGACGTCCGGTCGGCTATTCAATATCCTTTCCATCCGCTAATGGCAGTCTAATTATGGCAAATTGGCACTATCTTGCTCCTGCCTCGCTCCCCATCGCGTGCCCTCATATACTCGTAGTTTCTATTCAGCTCTATGTCGGCATATATGAACGATCATGGCCAACTAACCATTTTTGTCGTCGTGACGATGCTCGTAGTAATCGCAGGTCTGCTTTCATTTTTCTCAATTTTGTTGTTTTTTTTAATGTAAATATTTAAAAAATGAAAACAAAGCACTTCGGTCATCAATCGGACACAAAAATCATTTTCGTAACACGTGCATGAATCGCGGCATGCAATGGGTCGAAAGTGGCCCATTGCATGCCAGTCAAGAACCGGTGGTCAAGTGACAGAGTCGCGCATGCGCAGTTCGCATTTCGTTCACTTCCGTCCCTTGGGATTTTACTTTCGACGTTTTTGTCCCCGGAGACATAACCTCCTTTTTCAGTGTTCGTCTCGTGCGACTGCCATTCCAAGTGCCGTAGATTCATGCAATCGTTACGAAAAGTTTAATCGTTAAAAATACCCAAAATCACTCATTTTTGCAATTTGACTATAAAAATTTCCGGTGAATTTTTTCGTTAGTTCTCGCTCCGAGACTGTAATTCCATGTATTTTTCACGCTGATCACCAATCTGATACTTGCAATGCGTCTCGAAAAAAATGGCATGACACCCAAAAAATTTTTAATGACATAACATTTAAACGATTCGATCGATACTCTCAAAATTTTAATGGGATAATCGGGTGATCATATTCCATCTGTGTACGCGTTTTTAGCTAGATAGCTAAAAAATTGTGAGTGCTTGAGCGCGAAACGACATTTTTTAAGAAATGAAAGTTGGTACACAGAAAAAACAATTAAACATTTTGGATGAAATTTTGCAAAAACATTGACTATCAACCAGACATGCTGTGTGCAAAATTTCAGCTTGATCGGTCGAGTTGTTCTCGAGTTATAGCGGTTTGAATTTTTCGCGTCCGATTCGCAAATCTCGACCATTTTTTTCACCACAACAAATCTTCCTCTATGAGGAAACAAAAAACAAAAATATAAAAATTACTACCGTCGGAAGTTAATCGAAATCCCTGGAATACCCTGCTCAAAGGGCACGTCTAACAAAAAACGTAATTGTTTGGAGAAGGGAGAAAACAGGAAACTCTGGGTAAAACGGAATATTTTTACCATTTTTTTCTTGTGTTCGTTTCTCACAGGAGAGAGCCCTGTGGTAAATAAAAATATATATCGAATACGAACTTTCGAGATCGTCAAATTACAAATGTGACCAATATGTTTTCTCAAATTATAAGGTGTTTAACTTCAATTAATCCTTTGTCCGTCAGTGGGGGGGGGGGGGAAATAACTTACCGGTAAATTGTAATTTCAAAATATTAGTAGGCAAATTTCACTGTTACATCGATGCATTTCATTTTGACGGAAAATATTTTATATATTTCATGGATTTCAATTGTGTGTGAAATTATTTCTCGGTAGTCACAAGAAAATGTAGATGAGTTACTAGAAGGGACCAAAAGTGCAGACTGTAACGTCGCGTATGCTTACCGTCCTTTAATCGAGAAAATTTATGTCACTTCAACATCATGCAATTTACCGAAGCTCTAGTAAATAAATTACACTTTCATGTCACGTTGACGTGCTTTCAGAACTTTCAAGCTGCGACTGGTAAGAGATACAACTCTCTATCATAAGGAGGCTGTTTTCGAAGCTTCGAACGGTCGGCCAATTTCCTTTGACCCGGCGCATACGTACACAGGGACCCTCGAGGGTAAGTAAACAATTTTGTCCCGTGCTCTTTGATCATGCTTTTTACTTGGTCGATTGGCTTACTTTGAATTATAGAGACCGTTGCGCTTCGGCTCATTCAACGTTCTTGAGTTTCCTCTTTTTGTTTATTCTTTTTTCATTTTGCATTCCTATACACCTGCAAGAGTTAAACATATACACAGTCGGATAACTCGATTGAAAAGTAGAAAACCCTCGATAATCATATAGGAGAAACAAATAGCAGCAAAAATATATTTTTTAAACAGCAATGCAATTTTTTTAGATTAAAACAAAATTTTTTGTAGATTACGTTATTGTGGTCAGTCGTCAATACTTCATGTGCATAGAAGAGCAGGAAAAAAGGCAAAAAAAGTGTGTTAATGAATGAAACACCGAAAAACTGAGAGTACGATATTTCGGCTTTCACTCGATTTTCAGCTTTTTTCCAGCCTGCACTAGCCAACGATTTCATTCAACGTTCCGAGTCGCAATATTAAGAGCTTAATAATACGCGTACGTGCGAGTATATGCAATATGCACGCTCGGGTACGTTGTAATGTAGAGCACACTGAAAATATACCAGTAGGAAATTGTAGCAGATAAAAAGACAACATAAAAGGAAACAACATTTGAAAAATTATAATTAAAACAGCGTAATGCCCGGATTGTGTTGTTTTCGTCTCGACGATCAAAGCTTCATATGCATAGGAGCGAGCGAGAAAAGTATACAAAAAAAAAGTGCAGTAACGCGTCTGTACAGACATACTTTTTATGAAAAGTAGTGAGTAGAACCGCATGTACAAATAAAAATTGTATGTGATAAAACCTTGAGTAGTTTTAGAATCGAGTGAGAATTTAAAAAAATTATGATTCTGACAGACACGTCACAATGGGTTTAGAGGTTCCACTTCATGATCACAATTATTCTACGTCCCCCTGAGGGGTCGACTTAGAATCCTGTTGAATATCTTGCTTGATATCTTACCCGTGAAAACATTGACCGCAACGCGTTTTGAGTGCACTTTTTTAACATTTTATTTAAAAATCTCGATAAAGGTGTTTTCACGACAAAAAGTGAGCACATTCAAGTACTTACAGTATACGCTAACAGAAGCGAAACGGAGAGTCACAGATAAAAGAGGCGTGAAAAAGGCAAATGCGATCATCGAACAAAGTGTGCGGAATGATTCAAGAGGAGAAATATGCTATTCGACTATCTATTTTTATTTATTTTTTATTTTTGTATGTTCCATCGTATACCCTCCTCGGGTTTTTACGTAACCCGTCCCTTTCCCCTTATCACTCCCTACCCGCACTTCACTAAGCTACCTTCCAGTGCGTACGCAGCCAACTTAGCTACACTGTACCGCATTTGCCGAGGACACTATATTTTTCAGATTCCTCGATGTTTTAACATCAAGAACTCAGAAAAACTGGCCTGCCGCTCGACATTCGATGTGCAAGCCGGTGTGGGGCTAAGCGGTCACCCATCCATCTACTGGACGCAAGCGAAGCTGCTTGACTCGGGAGACCGCCGAAGCCACGCACCGACCGCGCACCTACCGCTGTCGGTATATTCGACTATCTATTAATAGGAATAATGACGTACGATGCCGAGATATGGGGATGGAAGGAGAAGAGAGAAATGGAGAGGATACAGGTGGAATACCTGAAGTGGATCGATGTATATCAAGTGCACGCATATCGAGAACACGAATCGGAGCGAGAGAGTACAAAGGTCGGAGAGTGTGCGATGAAATATGAAGAAAAACAAGAAAACGTTGGTTAAGGAATGCATAAGAGGGAGCCACATCATTTCGCCGAAACTACAATCGGCGGAATCGTCGTACGGCCGAAAGTCATGGCTCCGAACGCGCTTCATCCGAATAGTCATATATCCGAAACTTTATTTTTCCGAATCGTCCAATTTCCGAATCGTTATTTTTCCGAATCGTTCAATTGCCGAATCGTCCAATTGCCGAATCGTTATTTTTCCGAATTGTCAAATTTCCGAAACCTTATTATTCCGAATCTTCATTTTAGCGAAGGTTACTCTTTGGAAATAGTAATTGACCGAACGTCATTTCTCCGAACCGTCATTTAACCGAACGTCACTTTTCCAAAAAATAATTTCACCGAACGTCATTTTCCCGAATCGTTGAACTTTCAAATGTCAAATCGCCGAATGGTCACTCGTCCGAATCGTCATTCGTCCAAATCACGAAACTGAGTACTATGAGTGAATATTTTGACCATCTGCTATTATATCCATTCACCGTAGGGGATAAAATTGTACATGCTCAGATGAGTAGAGAACTATCGCAGCAATTCAGTACGAGTTGATTCGGATAAATGACTTTTTGAATAAATGAATTTTCGGATAAATGAATTTTCGGATAAATGCCTTGTCGGATAAATACTATTCGAAAGAATGATGATCCGGTGACTTGACGTTTCGAAATTTAACCGGACCATACGACAATTCGGCCGATTGTAGTTTCGGCGAAATGATGTGGCTCCGTCTGGTGCACCAATCGACCGGTTGGTTTTCAAGTTGGTTTCAGGTTGGTCAGAACGCGAGGCAGGCGCGAAGGAACGTAGGAATAGAGATGTTTTATAAACCAAACGAGAAATAACAATACCAAGGAGAGCAGAAAGAGAGAAGAATGTGGCAAAGAAAATAACACAGAGGGGAAGGGAAAGACAAGAACCGGGGATATTTAATAAATCTGATGTTCAACAAACCTGTACTGGGAGATGAAAGAAAAGCGTGATGTGCACAGCGGAATAGGGAAGGCTAAACTAGGGACTAGGGAAGCATCTAGTTAGACACAGAAGGGACATAAAGGGAAGAGAGCTGAGAATAAGAGATGTAATGAACGAAAAAGGAAAAAAGAAGGAGGCAGTAGTATGGCTAAGGTAGTAAGCGAGTAAACTTGATTGTTAAATACATTGTCAATTTTGTTATATGCTACAAAGAATTTATAGAGAATTATGTCTGTACAAAGATTTGGTACAGGATATCTGTATTATTAGGGTAGACTGATACCTCACAAGCATATAGAAATTCGTCAAATCTGTGTAAAAATTAATAATTTATAAATTTATTACAAAAAAATTAAAGAAAAGGCGGAAGCCGCGAGCAAAGCCGCAGAAAAAAGGGAGGAAACGAAAAGAAGAGTAGTGGAAGAGAGGAGAGAAGAGGTATGAGAAGAGTAGACAACGAGAAAGAAACATACGACGAAGTGCGTTGAAAAGTAATAGGTTAGGTTCGTTAAATTCTTTATAACATTACACCGCCCAAAACCGTACCGAAACGGGACTAACGGACGCGAAGTGGGGGTTGCTACGGTAGCGCTTAAGAGTAGGTATAGATATAGAAGCATGACTTATAAATGGTTAAGATAAAATAGCTTGAGGAGTGGAGGAATGGAAATGGGGAATGTAAGGCAAGTCAACATTCTCTTAAAAATCTTTATTATTCAGTCGGGTCTGCCAGGCTGCGTAATAAACTATTTATATACGTAAACAATTACCTAAAACATGAACATCGTTCGAGGTCGAGCTTTCACTCAATCTCGAGCAATTTTTCTCAAACCTTGATAAACCAGTTCCGAGCGCAGTCAAGATATTAAGAGCTTCATAAGACGGGTACGTGTGAATATATGCACTATTCTCGCCTGGGTAGGTTGTAATGTGTGAAGGAGACCGCGGGAAGGACGGGGCTGGGGTGAAGCGTATATTAAACCGCGAACGTGCCGATGTGAACAGAATCCAGTAAGACGACTACCGCAGAGCGACACTCTGTAAGAAGAGAGTAAGCAGCTGAGGCGCGTAAGGATCCGGGCAACTGGCGAAACGAAGCCAAAACTGTCCCGTTCGCCGTCGAGGCTCGAAAAAAGAATTTGGTCTCGACTCGAAACCTTCCCTGCTCAGCACAGTTTCCCTTAGATACTTCCATTTTAATCCGTAACCACTTTCCAGCGATATATGAATATCTTGGCTAGGCCAAGTGGGTTATTGGAAGCTTTCCAATATGCCTACCTTCAGTTCGTTCGCCGCTCGGACAGTCGAAAACTTCGCGCATGCAGGAAGGAATCTCGGTGATTTAAATATACTATATATCCGCCGATGGAACTCGGGTAGTCGGGTTTTGCACAATATAACTAGTTTCGGTATCAAACTTGTTATATCCTACCGGCGTGTACTGCGGAATCACGAGAGTTTGAAATTTCAGATATAAGCGAATTGTCAGAAGTCGTCAGACGCAGAGAAGTCCGGAGGGCCTGGTTAAAAGCCCAATGTATTTCGTTCACGTGCGAATATCAAAGTGAATTTTATCTATGCATTAAAAAATCCAGGACTTCATCCTTCAACGTGAAATTCGACGTTTTTTTCATTATTAAATTTTCGTTTTCATTTGGAATTTATCTTCTATGCGTGGATTGCGTGTGGAAGAGAAGAAAGTTCGTTTTACTCGAAATAAGAGATTTATATACCGGTCATATGGAGTGAGGACGTTGAATCAGACTTGCTTTCCTCCAGAGGATTCCACACGGAAATTTATATATTTAATTTATATGTGAAATATATATGAATATATTTGGTATGTATTCACATATATTTAACATACACCTCCCTTTTTGTATA
>JAPYZC010001716.1:0-21798 GCA_030522665.1 Ichneumoninae sp. A BG-2022a | reverse complement strand
ACGGGAGAAAAAAAACGACACTATTCGATAAGAAAAAAAAGTGCATATAAAATAGATGAGCTCCGAAATAGCAAAGTATAAAAAGATTTTACGAGTAGACGCTTTACCGTTCGAATAATACTCGAAGGTTTTTTTTTCTCTGTTTCCGAACAAGTTATATACAAAGATGCACCAGCTGGATAAAAACAACTTAATGTCTAACGCTTAGTACACTAATTGTGCGATTACAAAAAAAAAAAGCCGTGCCGCATACGTTCCAAGACGCGCGTTTACGGTATCCGGCACGGCTCGTTCGATCACACTGCAATTATCATACCTTTTGGACATCGCACTTTCTCGGATTGCGTGTAACGCTTATAAAAAAAATGAATTCCGTAATAACCCGAAGGATTCATTCGTGACGGGAGAAAAAAAAGATCTACGGGATTGAAGGTGCTACATTGAAATACAGATCGGTCGTGCAAACATATTTTTTTTTCTTGTAAATCCTTACGGCAATTTATACACTGCGTAGTTGTATAATATTTTATATGCGCGCGAATAACGGCGCATGGTCATGGAATGACACTATTCGATACGAAAAAAAAGTGTATATAAAATAGACGAGCTCCGAAGTAGCAAAGTATAAAAAGATTTTACGAGTAGACGTTCGAATAATACTCGAAGGTTTGAGTGTTTTTTGTTTTCTCTGTTTTCGAACAAGTTATATACAAAGATGCACCAGCTGGTTAAAAACAACTTAAAGTCTAACGATTAGTACACTAGTTGTGCGATTACATAAAAAAAAATGAAAAAAGCCGTGACGGATACGTTCCAAGTCGCGCGTTTACGATATCCAGCACGGCTCGTTCGATCACACTGCAATTATCATACCTTTTGGACATTGCGCTCTCTCGGATTACGTGTAGCCTACAGTTTATTGTCGCGCCACGTTACGTGACGAAAAAAAAGGAATACTCTGTCCTCATCGCCGGAGCGTGTTTCCGCGTAGATCTGAAACCTCGCTTCGATAGGAGACGAAAGGTGCGAAAGCGAATTGGGAGATCGAGAGCGATTCGCGTAACGAGCAGCCGTTCAACTCGTCCTGTTTTTTTTTTTTTTTCACAGATTCGATCGCAAAATCGGCTCTCGTAGTCTTTGATTATTTAGTCTTGATGAAAAACCTGAGTTCGCGAGAACGCGTTATTCAACTGAGGAGGCCGCAGTTGCTCAGGTTGTTTTTAATGATGACGTCGGTGACCGCGTCGAACACGAACTGTATGTTCGACGTGTCGGTAGCGCACGTGAAGTGAGTGTATATTTGCTTCTGATCCTTTCGCTTGTTGAGATTTTCGAATTTTCTCTGTATGTAGGACGCGCACTCGTCGTAAGTGTTGCCGCCCTTGTACTCCGGGAAGCATATCGACAGGGGGCTTCTCGTTATCTTCTCCTCGAAGAGATCCTTCTTGTTCAGGAACAGTATTATCGACGTCTCGACGAACCACTTGCTGTTGCAGATCGAATCGAAAAGCTTCATCGACTCGATCATGCGGTTCATCTCCTCGTCCTCGGCGAGCACCAGATCGTAACCGCTCAGAGCGACGCAAAATATTATCGCCGTTACACCCTCGAAACAGTGGATCCACTTTTTTCGCTCCGAACGCTGACCGCCGACGTCGAACATTCTGCAAAAACAACATTAAAATGAAATAAAAATGAAATAAAATGAAATAAAATGAAATAAAATGAAATAAAATGAAATAAAATGAAATAAAATGAAATAAAATGAAATAAAATGAAATAAAATGAAATGGAAAAAACCGGAGCATCGTTGTCGTTAATAGTTGTCGAACGTTACGATCGCCGGGCCTGCTCGTGATCAAGCAGAACTTACTTGAAATGTAGTCCTTTGAAAGAAAAGTGAGTTTCGACGATTCCGGTTGTTTTCACCCTCGTTCTGAGAACATCCTGCTGGGTTGGAATGTAATTTGTTTGTACTATACGATCTAGAGCATTGAGGTAGTAAGCCGCGGAGTCGTTGAGCTGGTACTCTCTGCTGCGAGTGAAACAGAGCTGTACTCCGGCGTCCTGCCATAATCTCTTCATCAGCAGAGCAAGTTCCCCGGTCAGCTCGCCCTCCTCGGCCGCGGAAGCCAGGGTAAAGAATTGTCTCGCCGTGTCCTGTAAAATAAATAAAAATAAAATAAATAAAAATAAAATAAATAAAAATAAAATAAATAAAAATAAAATAAATATGAAAAAAAGCTCACCTCCTTGTTAGGATCCGCAAAGTCTATTCTCAGCTGTCCCATTGCTCTGATTATTGTCATCAGACTCTGTATCGTGTTGCTGTAAACGACCGGTTTGTATTGCTCGCATTCTTCCTTGCTGTAGCCCGTCTCATGGATGATTTTCATCTGCTTCACTATCGTAGATTTTCCAGATTCTCCCGCACCTTGAAAAAACAAAAAAAAGAAACATTAATTTTTTTCTGGGCCTTTGAAACGTGGCACTGCGGACCGATATACTAATAAAATCAATTTCCCGTTTCAGAAAAGAAAAACAAAAAAAAATACCAAGCATTAATATTTTTGGGCCTTCGAAAGGTGGACCTGCGGATGCCAGACTGCGAGGCAAGTGGCACTGCGAACCTATATAGTAGTAAAATCAATTTTCCATTACAAAAAAAAAAATAAAAGTTACTACATAATATTGCCAATATTGCACAGTTCAATTGTGGAAGCTTGTGATAAATTGAAAAAAAAAAAAACAAACAAAGCATTAAGTTTTTGGGCCTTCGAAACATGGAGCCACAGATGCAAAACTGCAAGCTAGATAAAGTGGCACGTATATAACAGACCTATATAGCAATAAAAGCAATGTTCCGTTTCAGAAAAAAAAACAAAGCATTAATTGTTTTAGGATTTTTGAAGGTGGACCCACAGATGCAAAACTGCAATGCAAGCGGCACTAGGGATATAGTAATAAATTCGAATGCCTGTTTCAGAACAAAAATTAAAAGTAAAGTATCAATTTAGTTGGGCCATCCAAAGGTCGACCCGCAGATGCAAAATTACAATGCAAGTCGTACTGCGAACCAATATATTAATAAAATCAATTTTCCGTATTGGAGAAAGAAAAAAACAAAGCATTCATTGTTTTGGGCTTTCGAAAGGTGAAGCCGCAAATCCAAAACTGCAATGTAATTCACACTGTGGATCAAAATAGTAATAAAATCAGTTTTCCATTTCAGAGAAAGAAAAAAAACAAAACATTAATTGTTTCGGGCCTCGGAAAGGTCGAGCCGCAGATACAAAATTACAATGCAAGTCGGACTGCGGACAAATACAGTAATACAATCAAAATTCCAGTTCAGAGAAAGAAAAAAAAACAAAGCATTCATTGTTTTGGGCCTTCGAAAGGTGGAGCCGCAAATACAAAACTGCAATGCAACTCGCACCGTGGACCAATATAGTAATAAAATAAAATTTCCAGTTCAGAGAATGAAAAAAACCAAGGCATTCATTGTTTTGGGCCTTAGAAAGGTGGAGCAGATGCAAAACTGTAATTGCAAGTGGCAATGGCTCAGCGGCCCCACACACGAATCAAATCAATTTTCCGTTCCGGAAAAAAAAAAAGATGACTACAATAATAATGCCGATATTGCACAATTCGATTGTGGGAGCTTCTGATAAATTATCGTGAATCATTGGCGAGATGACGATGATTCAGGCTGCATATGCTTCGCACTACATACATACATACATACACACACTCACACACACACACACACATATGAACGCGCAGATACGGCTAACGTTGCGATTCACCGCGACGAGGCTCGATTAATTGACCACTAAATTGCAACATGGGGAGTTCGCTCCCCTTTTTCCATTATTTTCTATTTAACATACAAACCAAAAGATCATACAATCGAGCGTCGCGCAGGTGCGAGAGGCAGCGAATAAATGTAGGCTACGAGCGTGCCAGAATCGAGAGAAGAACGCGATCGTTTCGCTCGTCGCGTTCTTTGCCCGCAGGAAGAGCGACGATCTGTTTCAATCCGCGCCGCCCGCTTCGGAATATTCGGCGTCGCGATTTATCGGAAAGATCTTCACAATTTTAATCGCGAGGCTCGAGATCGTCGAATAGCGACAGAAAAATGAAAAAAAACGAACGAATCTTACCGAGCAGCAGGAGCTTGACCTCGCTCGCGGCGCGTTCGCCGTCCGCGCGAAGGTCCTTGTCGATCTTTTTTGATCTCTCGGCCGCGGCCTTTTCACCGGTCGTGCTAACAGCACAGCCCATCTTTGACTGATTCGTCGATCCGTTGGCGTACCGTAGAACTCAGCACTTATACCGCAATTGTAATCGAGCCCGATTGAAAAATAAAGAGTTCGCCCGCTCCGTCCCTCTGACACTTGTTGCTCGTCGCTCCTCCTAAGAGGTACACCGTCGAGAACACGCACGAGCCGGAGCAGCACCGAGCCCCTCGGTGAGAACGGGAACCGCCCGCCGACCCTCTCAGCACAGTTCCATTCACGCCACGCCACAAGATTCTCGCCTCTTCCCTCCTTCCAGCTCTCATCTGGCTACGGAACTCTCAGACTCTCTCCGCCAACCGATCACTGTGCGTCGAGTCGCTTGTTTTCTCGTTTGCAAAATCAAAACAGACGCAGAGGCCAACGCTCAAAACTTATCGTATTACGACGTGCGAAGCGTCGATTGCCGGTCGACGATTGCACTTCTCTATAGACAACTTTTCTTTTCTCAAAGTTTTATCAAGTTTTACGAACATAGTAATCTCGCGTAGATTATCTGTCTCGAGATAATATTCGGCCTCTCTCCGCTACGGATTGCAATCCGTTGAGTCGTTTGTTTCGCACTTGAAAAAAAAATCACAATAACGCTGAAAACTTGTAGTCCGACGTTGAAGCGTCGATAGCCGGTTGACGACTGTAGTTCTCTATAGACAGCTTTTCTTTTCTCAAAGTTTTATCAAGTTTTACGAACATAGTAATCTCGCGTAGATTATCTGTCTCGAGATAATGTTTGTCCTCTCTTCGCTACGGATTGCAATCCGTTGAGTCGTTTGTTTCGCGCTTGAAAAAAAAATCACAATAACGCTGAAAACTTGTATTCCGACGTTGAAGCGTCGATAGCCGGTTGACGACTGTAATTCTCTATAGAAAGCTCTTTTCTCAAAGTTTTATCAAGTTTTACGAACATAGTAATCTCGCGCAGATTATCTATCTCGAGATAATATTCGGCCTCTCTCCGCTATGGATTGCAATCCGTTGAATCGTTTGTTTCTCGTTTCTAAAAAAAATACACACTTATCATATTGCGACGTCGAATTGTTGATAGCCGGCCAACGATTGTTCCTCTATACAGACCAGCTTTTGTTCATAGTTTCACAAGGTTTTAGAAACATAATAATCTCGCGCAGATTGTTATCTCCAGATAATGTTCCACCTCTCTCCGTTACGGATTACAATCCGTTAA
Organism: Ichneumoninae sp. A BG-2022a; assembly: GCA_030522665.1. Classification (NCBI taxonomy): domain Eukaryota; kingdom Metazoa; phylum Arthropoda; class Insecta; order Hymenoptera; family Ichneumonidae; species Ichneumoninae sp. A BG-2022a. The sequence continues at coordinate 16,314 of JAPYZC010001716.1, read as the reverse complement.
ATCGTATGTTTCTTACATGCAAAAAAAAATAAAAACAGAAATACACTAAACCTAAAAACTTATCCGATTCCGACGGCGAGTCGTCGACAGCTGGTCGACGATTTACTTCTCTATAGACCAGCTTCTTTTTCAAAATTTTACCAAGTTTTAGAAACACAATAATCACGCGTAGATGAACTATCTCGAGATAATGTTCCACCTCTCTCCGCTACAGATTACAATGCTTTAAGACGTTTGTTTTTCCTTTAAAAAAAAACATGCTTACACACCAGCGCTGAAAATTCATCCTATTCCAAAGTCGAAATCTCGATAGCTGATCGACGATTGTACTTCGCTATAGACCAGCTTTTTTTCAAAGTTTTACAAGCATAATAATCTCTCTTAGATGATTATCTCCAGATAATACTCCAGATTGGTCTTTCAAACATCCGCCTCGTTGTATCTCGAAAGTTTCGCCGGTCTTTCGTTGGCTTCGGAGCTCGAACGAGTCAATGCACCGAATTACATATCTACGAAGGTGTTTCGTAAATTTCTACTTTACACGGGGCAATTCGATAGAGATTTTACAATGGAAATATTTTCGGCGGTGCGTCGTTTCGTGCGCCTAGGTTGGTATTCGGAATATCAGCGCCCCCATCTCGGTTTACCACTACCACTTGCCCGTTTACCCCGGTGGAATGTCGTTCGTCTCTCTCTTCGCCTTAAGCCTTAGTTGCCTACGTTCGCGGCATGCGGTAGCGCACGGAAGGCTCCCAGTTCGTCCGCGTTCGTTGCAAACGGTCGAGCTCTCGTGGTTCGTTCGGGTTACGATTTCTTTTGTTTTTTTTTTTTTCTATCGAGTCACGTTCATGCGTGGTCGAGGAGGCGAACGCTGGGGCGACGAGTGGATTCGCGTGATTTGTTTCTAATCATCGACAAGTTTGTGGTTTCGGTGCCCGAGCTGGTCAGCGAGCTGGGCAGGTATACGGAAACCTCCTGAGTCATCTATAATATTCGGTGTGCTCTCAACAAAATAAGCATCCGGTAAAGATCAGTCAGTCGAGCGTCGAGCTGTGCCGACTGCGCTTCGTTTGCCCAGTTAATTTACTCTCCTTTTTTATTTCTTAACGCGCAGATAGCAATTGGGTTTTTTTTCTTTTTTTTTAACGAACCCGAGACAGCGAACGCGTTCGCTGTCGATCGCGCGTCGAGAGAGCTTCGTGCGGAGAAACGTCCTCGAACGAGGACGGGACAAAATACTTGCTCGCTGCCTGGCAACGCGAAACAATAACTCTGAAAAAATTAACAGGGCTCTGTCGCGGAATACTCGTAGCGCTGCAATCGAAATGAGGATTTATCGGTTTTAATCGCGGGTGTTATCGTTTAGCACAGTCGAAGAAAATTGGATATACATCGGCCTCTGGCGCTGCAGTGTCGGTAGAGTAAAAAACTAATTTATCGCAGGATAAGATATTATCGGGTGAAGCCCATCGTGCCACGGATGGTGCACCAGGACTCGGCCGACATTAGGGGTCGAGCAATTGTCGGAATGACTGTTACATTTTTTTTTTCGACAATTTCACGATTTTATCTGTACAGATAGCACGGTAATATTTTTGAAAGGTTTCGATAAAGTAATGTTACCAATGTTCGGACGGTTAAGAATGCATCACACATGCATACACAACCAAAAGTTTAATGCAACAAAAATTTCAGTACTTCGCGACGTGCCAAAAATCCGAAAAAAATCCGACGCATTATACATGCCAAGACCTTCGATTTTGCATAATAATAATGCAAAAAGTTATTAAGAAATGACTCGGAAAATTAATTGTTTAAAGAAACAATTCTAAAAAAATTCATATTGAACTCTAAAAAATCGAGGAATTCATTTAAAAATGAATTCCTCGACTTTTTAGAGTTTAATATGAATTTTTTCAGAATTGTCCATCATTTCAAAATTTTTTTGTTCGAACATTTTTAAAATTGATGTAGAGGCATGAATTTCGGACATGTTTCAGTATCACGACTCTACAGTACACACGAAACGTTTCGAGGGCATTGCGCAAATCGTTCCGTAGTTATGGCCTTAAAAAAATGTCAAAAAATTCAATAATGATAGAAAATTTGGAAAAAATGTATGTGGCCTCAAATCAACGAATTCATTTGAAAAAAGAAAAAAAAGGTTTACTGATTGTTTGTTGAACAATTTTTTTTTTAATTGTTAATAACTTTCGGACATTATTATTATGCAAAATGAATGTTGTTGGCATCTTTAATAGAGTTGATTTTTTCAGATTTTTATACCATAAGGAAGTGTTCGAATTCTCACTGAATTTCACTTTTCACTGGGAATTAACGTGTGAAGCATCCTTAAGAGCATCCCAGATTCCAGCAGTTATTAATTGGCCAGATACAAATTTTTTGTGAAAATAACTGAAACTAATGTGAAGCTGATAGTTTTTAGTTTCTAAATAGATCGATAAATTACAAAAAGATACATATTTTTTTAATTACGCCCGAAAATAACAAGAGAGTGCAAATGTACCAGTTTTTTTTACGCACGTCCCTATATTCGGACACTGCATGTCCCGAGCTTTCGGACAATCATAGATTTCGAGAATTCTGATGTATGAATTCAACTTCATATTAACTGAAATAATTTCATTGATTTAATTTATTGATTAAATCAATGAAAAAATTGTATTTGCTCGAAACAATACTGCAGATAAGCTACGTAGAAAGCTGTTTAACTCAACTTCTTCGAATTGTCCGATTACTGGGTCTCGTTTGTAGTTACGCTTGTACCAATTTCCGGACACTGTATCGTCGGTCTTTTAACAAAATGCAACAATAGAAAATACTTGAGGCTTAACCTTAAACCTTGTATAACTGTTGGTTAAACCTTGTATAACTTTTTTCTCTGCATTAAATCATCTTTGACGCTAACAAGTGTCAAATTGAACTTCTAATACTTAAATGTGTAATAAATCAAATCTGCATAGGAGTTTCCGACGATTGGAACGCGTCCGAGCATTGGCACCATTACCTTAATATTTTTTTAAATATTGGAAATATTTTATCAGTATTAAACAAAATATTTGTGAAGTGTTTTAGAAACATTTTTAAAATATTTTTTGCCTGTTCATAAATCTTTCATTGAAACGGTTCAGAAATGTTTCGCTGAAATGTTTTTGTTTACATTTCAGAGAAACGTGAAAGATTGCATCACGAATCCAAATTGCATATTTACACCCGCAAAAACACCGAACATTAGCAGAATTATTAAAAATTATTTTATCACTATGTTTCGGTAATATTTCGGATGCGTTTAAAGATTAATTACGTTTCTGAAATATTTCGTAAGATTTGAAATATTTTCCATATTGCTAAAATGATTTCAAAATATTTCGTGCTATATGTGAAATCTGATCTACGGCCGAGTTCTTTTTCCCTCATTTATCCTTGTTTTTAATAATCAGATGTCACTTCGGAACGGTTCTGTCGTGAAATCCTCGTAGTGCTGCGATCGAAATGAGGATTTATCGGTTCTTTATCGCAGGTGTATCGTGTATCATAAACTGTGAAAATAAACTGTAACTTAGATGAACTAAAAAAAGAATTTGCTTACATTTCTTACATTAATTGCAGACTAATTTACTTTTTCCTGAATAAAAATACCAGATATAAAAATTAAAAATACGTTGCCTGAAATTGACAAAAAATTGTAATAAAAAAAAATTCGCTTCAAAATTTCATCGCGTACGTGTTTGAAATTTAAGAAACAGTTTATGTAAATGAAAAGCTTCCAATATCGTTCATTAATCTTCAATAAATTTTTTGTTACACTGTATTCTCAACACTACGACCGAAGAAAATTGAATATACACATCATAGTCCAGCGCTGCAGTGTCGGTGGAGTAAAAAACTAATTTATCACAGGACAAGAACGTCGAACAGGACTTCTGCGACATTCGTGGGCGAGCAATTGTCGGAATGACGTTTAGATTTTTTCTTCCAACAATTTTACGATTGTTTCTAATCTGATCTACGGACCAGTTATTTTTTTTTCAATTATCCTTTCTTAAAAAATAATGAGTCGTCGCTTCGGAACGTGCACAATAGATCTTGATGCGAGCCGCGTTCACGTACAAGGTCTACGACAATAGCGGTACGGTGCGTAACGATGACTCAGCGTTTTGTTTTCTTTTTTTTTACGGCAAAATTTATCGATTCTTCGGCCGGATTCCCGTCGGTAACACCTGTCGGAGCGCTCGGCGCGTTAATCACCCGGCGATTGTCTCTAGATTGCCAATTCCTGTTGATTAATCGTCTCGTCGTTGGTTCTCGGCAGAGCGCGCAAAACCGCGCGCGGCCCGCGACGTTAAGCAGAGCCCGGCTTAATTCGGTCGATGATGACGAGTCGATGACGAAGTCGAATTTTTAAAGGCACGTCGCAATGTAAATATAATAAAATGTGTTCGGGTCGTCCGTCGCTCGGTCAGCACATCCGGCACATTTAACTACGCGTCTTTTGCGATGTTGTTTTTTTTTTATTAATGACAACCTCACATTGTGGTTTTAAGGAGGTTGGGGCGCTTCGCACTGGTAGTGAAATGAGTGATGCGTTTTTAAAGTCGTTTATACAATCTTTCTTTTTGTAACGGGTACATGAAAAGTGCTATTTCTCATGCCGAGAGTGGCGAAAGTCGCGCTTTATAGCCAAATTATTGTAAATACGCGGCGCCTGCGCATGTCGGTCCGATCTTACTTCTTGCACAACAGTTATTACTTTTCGCACGCTTGGGCGTGTGTAAAGTACGGCGCATGCGCAGTGCGTCTTGATGCAGAGCGTGACAGTTCGCAGACACGGAATAGTACTTCTCCTGCATTAGTTACAAAATAGTAATCTATGCACTCGATGAGAAAATGGCGGTTTTTTCGCCACTTTCACACCACTCAAAAACCCCGTTTACACACCTTGTGAAATAAAATTTTGTACGATGCTCGGGCGAAAAACGTTTTCTTCATTTGTGTGATTGCAACACTTGCCTTCGGCTCGTGCTACAAACTCACACTCGTCAGAAAAAGTTTTTACGTAACTCATGCATGAAGAGCGCAACTTTTCGCGCCTCCCGAGAGTGGCGTAAGTGGCGCTTTACAGCCAAGTCTACTATAAATAACCGGCGCATGCGCACATCGGGCCAATTTTACTTTGTAGCACGTTATTCGTACTTTACGCACGCGTCTCGTACTTTACGCACGCGTCTGTTACTTTACGGACGCGTCTGTTACTTTACGGACGCGTCTCGTACTTTACGCACGCGTCTGTTACTTTACGCACGCGTCTCGTACTTTACGCACGCGTCTCGTACTTTACGCACGCGTCTCGTACTTTACGCACGCGTCTAGTACTTTACGCACGCGTCTCGTACTTTACGCACGCGTCTAGTACTTTACGCACGCGTCTAGTACTTTACGCACACGTCTAGTACTTTACGCACGCGTCTCGTACTTTACGCACGCGTCTCGTACTTTACGCACGCGTCTAGTACTTTACGTACGCGTCTAGTACTTTACGCACGCGTCTAGTACTTTACGCACGCGTCTAGTACTTTACGCACGCGTCTAGTACTTTACGCACTCGTCTAGTACTTTACGCACTCGTCTAGTACTTTACGCACGCGTCTCGTACTTTACGCACGCTGGCTGTACAGCGCTACAATCAGCAGGCACGGAGTAGCACTTGTCCTGCATTCGATACAAAAAAATATCACGCGACACCAGCGCGGTGTAAACGAACATTATCCCCGGACCGTGAAGTGAGTAGCACGGACTATTACAAAGTACGGACTATTCTTTCCAAAATCTGAACGAACACGCACCTGTTCGAAAATTACCACGAACGAGTTAATACTTTTTTTTTGCAAATCCATTGCAATTAATCTTTTTCCGAGTTAAGAACATGAGCTCTAATACAAATAACCATCCACTGCAATAAACAGATGCCTAAAAGTTTGTACAAACGACTTTGCAAAACCAGCAGTAAATTCGACGAAACTCGACGAAGCGCCCCAACCTCCTAAATTTTGTATTCTTTACCTTGGTGTGTTTCCTCACAAAGGCTCACTACTCACGATTGTTTTCAGACCCTTTCACGAGTACCATCCACTTCTCACTCATCTCTCTTCCGCGAGTTACTCTGAGTCGTTCTTCCACTGCCGGGCGTCTCGACCGCTGACATTGGCACTGGCAGCGGGCGCGCAGAGTAGCACCGAGCGGAAAGAAAACCGTTGTACACGGCAGATAAGAGAGAGAGAGAGAAAAGACAAACAAACAAACCAAAACGAGCTTCCTTCATCCCGCCCCGCAATATCGCTAGAGCCGACGGCACGCACGGACGTTTCTTTTGGCGCTTGGCGAGAGGTTTTTTATGGGCCGCGAAGGAGTCCGGGATTGTCACAGAGAGAAAAAGAAAAACATTGACAAGCGCTTATCAACGATGCCGAAGTCGGCGAGTAGCTGGAAATTTTGGAGGTCTCTGATTTCACGCATTTTCAATCAATTCCCATTATCGTATTATTCGCAGAAAACAAAAGAAGAGAAAAACAGAAAACTTATCACATAACCGTTTACCACGCTATAAGCTTCTATATATATGTGTAACTTCTATTGCTTCGACTAATACTTATCGCGCATATCCGGTCGCTCACAGTCCAGCTTTGTACGCGTTTGTGAGACTTCTTCGGCTATCGTGATCTTTAACGCTGTATCGCTGATAAAACGCTTGCACGTGAGATTTGGATGTTCGTTGTCGTGGCTTTATTTGCATTAACTATCTTGCCTTAGGACTGCGCGACTGGGTTTCCTCTATGCATATATGTGTTTCGTCAACGTTTACTGCATTGCGGTGATTTCTGGCACTCGTTCCTCTCACCCATACTATCGCGTGTACGATTATCGACCGAGGGCAGGAAATTTGGCACCTGGAAGTTTGTTTTATATTTTTTTAAGTAATTTCTTTTTTGACAAGCATGCAGTCGTGTCGCGCCTGAGTGTGAATTAAATCGAGGTATTCCGAATTGAATTTTCAACACCTCGAGTAAAATTCGCTTGCGGGCTGCCAGAAAGATGATGTTATTGTAAGTCTATTTCTCTGATTCTTACAATTCAATGTGGGATGAAAACGATAATACGTCGGATTGACAGTATTGCTGTTGTTGTTTCAATATCGTATGGAATTGTAGGAACTGACAGTGGAATTGAGATAACAATTCTTTTTCTTTGGCAGCTCGCGAGGCGAATTTTTTTTTCAGTGTATTCAGCTCGTAATCGATTTTCGAAAAGGAGGTCAAATTTCCTGTTAGAGCGGTGTCTTCGAATTGCGACATAGCGCGTAAGAGCTCGTGTGTTACTTAATTCATCCGTTTCCGTCGCTGGCTGCATTTGAGATGACATTCAGAGAACATTTAAAAAATATCTTTGTAATGTCACTTCCGGCTTCGAAACCTCATTTTTAAATCGGATTTGACGTCATACGGCAAAATGTCACTTCCGGTTTCAAATGTCACGGTTCCGACCTTAAGTCATATCGTACGGAAAAACGTCACTTCCGGTTTTAAAGTTTTGTTTTTCTTACCGGAAGTGACGACAGACGGAAAAACGTCACTCCCGGTTTTAAAGTTTTGTTTTTCTTACCGGAAGTGACGGCATACGGAAAAACGTCACTTCCGGTTTAAACATCTTGTTTTTTTACCGGAAGTGACGACAGACGGAAAATCGTCACTTCCGGTTTAAAAATCTTGTTTTTTACCGGACGTGACGGCATACGGAAAAACGTCACTTCCGGGTTAAAAATCTTGTTTTTTTTACCGAAAGTGACGACATACGGAAAAACGGCACTTCCGGTTTAAAAATCTTGTTTTTTATACTCGAAATGACTTTTTCCCGTATAACGTCACCTCAGGTTAATAATCGAGATTTTCAAACCGGTTGTGACGTTTTCCCGTATGATGTCACTTCCGGTCAGAAACGTTTTTAACCGGACGTAACGTTTTACGGTATGACATCACGTTCGGTTGAATACTGAGATTTTTTAAACCAGACGTGACGTTGTCCAGATTGACGTCACTTGGGGTCGAAAACGGAGCCTTTTAAACCGGAAGTGACGTGCGGTTGAAAACTGAGATTTTCAAACCGAAAGTGACGTGTGGTTGAAAATTGAGATTTTCAAACCGGAAGTGACGTTATTCCGTATGACGTCCCTCCTTTCGAAACCTTTCGAAAGCTGAGATTTTGTAAACCGGAAGTGACGTTTTCCCGCATAATGTAACTTCCGGTCGAAAACTGGGATCTTCAAACCGGAAGTGACGTGCGCTTGAAAACTGAGATTTTTAAACCGGAAGTGACATTTTTCTGTACAACGTCACGTCCCGTTGAATCGAGAGATTTTTAAACCGGAAGTGCCGTTTGCCGTGTGACGTCATTTCCGGTTGAAAACTGAGATTTTTAAACCGTAAGTGTCGTCACAGAGGACATTTTTAATTTTTCTCTGGAATGCATCGTGGACGTAGATCGCGACATAAACAGATGCATCAAGGAACATCCGGAGATTATTGAAGAAAAAAAAAGAAAATGAAAAGCGTAGACGCCAGAGTTGACGCGACTCTTGAATCGCCAACGAGACATGCTAATGACGAAGATTCCTCATCCACAGGAAAACGAGGCGGCCATCGGTTGAAAAATCGGAGGTCGACGCGCCGCAAAATCGGCAACCGAAGCAGCAGCAGGAGTCGGCCAAACGAAAGCGAAGCAGCAAACTTTCGCCGGGGAAGGAGGTCTCCGAAGTGCCGGTGAGCGAGGGCGTCAAGCGGCCACCTAAGACGAGACCTTTGCCGATTAAAATGTCGATGGAATATCCGGTAACGTGCAACGCAGACGGGCGTCTTCCGAAGGAAACGCCGATTACGGACGACTACGAGATCAGCAATCACGTTCTCGGTCTCGGCATCAACGGCAAGGTTGTGCAATGTTACGACAGAAAAACCAGGGAAAAATATGCCTTGAAGGTGAGAATATTTTTATTTATTTATTTATTAATTTTTGTTTTTTTTATGTACAATAGACGAAAAATGATTTTCAAGAAAAACAGCGAAGTGGTTCGTGAGAAACGTCAAAGCCGTTGCGAGGAAATACCGCGGTATTGAATCACTGTGTATGGACGCGAGTCGCGCGGAGACAGAGAGAGAGATAGATAGACACACACAGAAACGCTAGGGAAGAAGGAGAGAAAAAGATCGAGACGATCTTCGACCGAGTTTGGCTCACGGCAGAGTCATCGGCTATTTATATATCGGCATACTATTTCTCATTCAACGATTCGGTAAGCCGCGCGTTGCCGCGGCCAATGACAACGGTAGGGAAGGGGACTTAGCGGAATACGGAATTTAAATGTACTGAAAAACACTTTCAAAAGTTTTTTTTATTTATTAAGAAGCGCTTTTGCAATCGGCATGTTATTCGGGGTAAGAAACGTTTAAAGTTGCTCAAGCTCGATTGGGTGGGAGTTAATGTAAATTTTTGCAATGACGGAGTCTTCGTATGTTGTCTTATTGCTTCTCATTCAACGATTCGGGAAGCCGCACGTAGACAGCAAAAAAGAATTTCGTAAAATCGCAATACGCATTTTCGTAAAACTAATTTTGTTACAATAAGTGACAAAACCGTTTGTTCAGGTTTATGCAGACAAAAGTGCCAACCAAAACTGTTATTTCGGTTTGTACCTTTGTCTATAAAACTAGAGCCGGATAGCGCGGTCGGAAAATTAACAAATAACAAAGTTGGGACGTTGTGGACAATAAGTCCACAAAAAGTAAAAAGTATAAACATTTTTACTGTGTGGCTGCGACCAATGGCCACGGTGAGGAAGGGGACTGAGGGAAATACGGAATTTAAACATATTCAAAAACGACTTGCAGAGCTTTTTTATTTAATTTTTTTTATTATTAACAGGCGTATTTGTAATGAGCACGTTATTTGGGGGAAAAAGTTTCAAGCTATTAAACCTCGATTGGATGGGAGTGAACGTAAGTTTAGCAATGACGAGAGTCTTTAAATATCGGTTTGCTATTTCTCATTCAACGATTCGGTAAGTCGGGCGTAGCTGCGGCCAATGGCAACGGAGAGGAAGGCGAATGAGTGGAATACGAAATTTAAACATATTCAAAAACAACTTGCTAAGTTTAAAAAAGAATGATTAAAAGGCGTATTTTTAATCGGCACGTTATTTAGGGGAAAAACGTTTCAAGTCTTTAAATATCGGTTTGCTATTTCTCATTCAACGATTCGGTAATTCGGGCGTAGCTGCGGCCAATGGTAACGGTGACGAAGGGAAGGGAACGGAATACGGAATTAAAAAATATTGAAATAAATAAATAATTTTTAAAAAATGTTTTTTGGGAAAAAAACCATGTGTTGCTATGACGAGAGTCTACCGTGTAATCGTTTTCCAGACCAGCTCGATCGAATATCATGTTCACCTTCGAATTACGAAATTGACGAGCTTTCCGTGTTTAATTTCAGATCGTCGAAATTCCGATGTCGGCTGATAGCGTGGAAGGTCGTTTCGTCGGGTCGAAATTCGTCGAGTCACCGGAAGACTGTACCCCTGCATGGCCCGCACTATAATGTGCGACACGCGGGCCGATGCAGAAAATTATTGCGTCCGTAGCCCTGCCGAGTCCCGAAGACCGGCGGGGCGAGCGCGGGGTCATTAAACTCCTCGAAGAAACGAGCGTACGCGGATTCGGCGGCTTGTCGATTCGGGACATTTGACGGAGAATTACATCGTAGATTTCAGCCTTGAAACACTGGCAACGTCCTTGAATTTTACCTGTCCTTGCAAAAGTGCTGGAAACGTCCTTTAATTTTGCCTGTCCTGGAACTGTCCTTGAATTTCGCCAGGCCTTGAAAAAGTCCGAAAATGTTCTTGGATTTTGCCTGCCCTTGGAAAAGTCCTGGAACTGCCCTTGAATTTCGCCAGGCCTTGAGAAAGTCCGGGAATGTTCTTGGATTTTGCCTGCCCTTGGAAAAGTCCTGGAACTGTCGTTGAATTTCGCCAGGCCTTGGAAAAGTTCTGGAATGTTCTTGGATTCTGCCTGCCCTTGGAAGAGTCCTGGAACTTTTCTTGACTTTTGTTTGCCCTTGAAAAAGTTCTGGAACTGTCTTTGAATTTCACCTAACGTCCTTGCATTTTTTATTTCCCCGTACATTTGAGCTTGTTTCAAAATGTATGTTACTAGCAACCCATCCTAAAAAATGTGTGTATCAATTTCGCTGAGATACATCTATGAGGCATTCCACCAAAAATTGTCATGCTCTGACGCGGACCCCCCTTAATAAGTGCGCCAATTTTTTTTCGAAAACTATTTCGAAAAGATAAGACACGTATTTTTTTATATGGACCTCCGATCGATATTCCCGACCCTATGATTTTTATGAAAATTAGAATTTTTCGGTAAGGCTACTCTTTAAAACATAAATATCTTGGAAGTTTTCAATCGTATCGAAAAATTTCGCATACGAAATTTGTTCAGTTTAAAGTAAACTAAATTATCCATATTTTTGCGAAATTTTCTGGTCAGTCTAGAGTTGTGTTATATGACATTAAAGTGAAAACATCGTTAGTGCAATGCGACAGAATAGCTTTTTGGTCCAGTATGTAGGCGTTACCTGAGTGTACACGAATAATACTCAATGTCCAATGCCACATTCTTGCAGGCACTCTTTCTCTGTGCGTCTCTCGTTCTCTCTTGCGAAGGTGTTAACTCGAAGCTAACACGAAGGTGTTCGATAAACCGCGACGACGATTCTCTCGGAATCTTTAGCGTGATGTCACAGCCGAGAACTGGTCCGTTCCACCTATTCGTGATACGCGAGATGCGATAACAGACGTGACGAGTACGTCGGGCGCGTCGCACGTAGAGTTTGTCTTTGATAATTCGTTAGATCGAGGGTTAAAGTTAATGCTCGACGAGTCTATGCGAGCGCGATCGACCCGATTCGTTAAGTCGCATTCGAGTATAAAAAAATTACAACCTTGGATAAGTCGGTCGGAGATACGGAATAGTTGTGTTCGATATAGATATGATATATGAACCTTAGGATTTTCGAAATCCTAAGGCTCTGTGTTATGCTATATAGGATTTTCGAATTCTACTTCCATATGCCATAAAAGCTGAAATCTCGAGAATATAGGGTATGGAAATGATTTAGGATCGAAATATATTCCGATATGTTATGTGGGATTTTCGAATTCCACTTTCATATGCCATGAAAGCTGAAATCTCGAGAATGGAAATGATTTAGGACCGAAATTCACTCCGATACGTTATATGGGATTAAGTATTTTCGAATTCCACTTCCATATGTCATGAAAGCGGAAGTCTCGAGAATATAGCGTATGGAAATGATTTAGGATCGAAATTCACTTCGATACGTTATATGGGATTAAGTATTTTCGAATTCCAATTCGATATGCCATAAAAGCTGAAATCTCGAGAATATAGCGTATGGAAATGGTTTAGGATCGAAATGCACTCCGATACGTTATATGGGATTTAGGATTTTCGTATTCCTCTTCCATATACTACGAAAGCCGAAATCTTGAGAATATAGCGTATTGAAATGATTTAGGATCAAAAAGTACTCCGATGTATTATATGGGATTTAAGACTTTCGAAGTCCACTTTCATATGCCATGAAAGCTGAAATCTCGAGAATATAGCGTATGGAAATGATTTAGGACCGAAATATATTCTGATATGTTATGTGGGACTTAGGATTTTCGAATTCCACTTCCATATGTCATGAAAGCTGAAATCTCGAGAATATAGCGTATGGAAATGATTTAGGATCGAAATATATTCCGATATGTTATGTGAGATTTAGGATTTTCGAATTCCACTTCCATATGCTATAAAACCAAAATCTCGAGAATATGCAAAATATGCGCATGATTTAGGACTTTCGAAATGCACTTGAATATACTATATGTGATTAAAGATAAGGATACGCTGCGATATGAGATTTATGGATTTTGGTATAGCTATTTACCCGTCAGTAATTTCGCGTCACCGCTTTAGCTCGGAGTTAGCAATTATCATCGGCTATGATTGTGTGTGTTTTTTAATTTTATTTACGATAAGTACATTGCGGTTCCAGGTACTCCACGACTGCACGAAGGCGCGCAGAGAAGTCGAGCTGCACTGGAGAGCCTCGAACTGCAAGCACATCGTTCAAGTCAAGGACGTCTACGAGAACACGTACAGCGACAACAAGTGTCTGCTCGTGGTCATGGAATGGTGAGTCACGGTATCCTGAGGCAGGAAGAACGAGTTGGTCGTAGATTCGAAAACAAAGACGGATCGAAATTCTTCCGTGCATTATATTCATCCGAGCTGTATCGCGTTAACGCGACAGCCAATTTAATTGTGTGTGTGTGTGCTCCATTAATCTTTTTATTTTCTTTCATCGGTACAGCATGGAGGGCGGCGAACTTTTCCAGAGGATACAGGACAGGCAGGACGGAGCATTTACGGAGCGAGGTGAGATTCCGAATACGACGTTTCGAATTAACGATTTTAGACGAATAGTCCGCGAACGCGTTATCGGCAATCGGTTTTTTACCTATTTTACCTATTTTACCTATTTTACCTATTTTACCTATTTTACCTATTTTACCTATTTTACCTATTTTACCTATTTTACCTATTTTACCTATATTACCTATATTACCTATTTTACCTATTTTACCTATTTTACCTATTTTACCTATTTTACGTTAATCTCATTTTTAGCATACGAATTTTATCTTTGCCATACAAATCTTATCTTTGCCACACGAAGTTTACCATACGAATCTTATCTTTACCACACGAATCTTAACTTTGCCATACGAATCTTATCTTTACCATACGAATATTTTATCATTACCACACGAATATTATCTCTACCATCGGAACTTATATTTAGCGTACGAATCTTTGTCACGGTTGTACCGAAAAAGAACCGCACCCTTCAACTTCCTAGAACAGTCCCGCCTTACGAATATTTCGATTCTTGGACGTCAGCAGACAAACACTGGAAGCTCAGCTAATAACGAGATAGAGGAAACGGTCCGCGGTGCTCCTTTGAATGTCACGCACGCACGGGTGTGGCGAGAACGCTGCAGACGAGCGCGATATTGGCAATTGTTTTGCACACGAGAATCTTTGTCATCTATGGTAACATATATACGACGTAAAAAAAAATTCTTTGGAAACCAATCAACGGTATTGGAAGCTTTGTTTACTTAAACTGGTTCTGGAATTTCAAACAAATGTGCTTTGCAATTTTTGCAGTAAATTTTTTAAAAATTTCCGTCAAAACATTTGTAATTTTCATGTCTGGTATCTTCACTTTACAAAAAAAAGTACACTTAATGTTCAATTATTGTAAGCAAAGTAAGCAAATTTCAATTTCCAGTACATTCAATTTACAATTTATTTGAGTTACGCACTTTAACATTACATTACATTCGTGTCTTTACGACACGAATCTCTGTGACATTTGCCAGGCGCAACCTCGTACGCACATCTCGATTCCCCGACGTCAAACGACGTAAGCTGAAAGCTTAGCTAATAACGCGTTGGAGCATAAGCTGCGCGGTGCTTCTTTGAATGTAACGTACGCACGAGCGTGACGAGAGCGCAGCCACGAGCGCTAAGCTCGCCGAGTCACTCACGATGATAAATCATAAGAAGCTCGTTCCGCGAGGATTTACGCGCGACGGCGAAGTGACTCTAAAACGAGGAGCGCGTCGATGTCCGAAGAGCTAGACGAATGGCATTTTACGCGAGATTTTCGCCGCTCCAGTCGACAATTAATTTATATTTATATTTATATTTATATTTATATTTATATTTATATTTATATTTATATTTATATTTATATTTATATTTATATTTATATTTATATTTATATTTATATTTATATTTATATTTATATTTATATTTATATTTATATTTATATTTATATTTATATTTATATTTATATTTATATTTATCGTTGCAGAAGCGGCCGAGATAATGTACGAGATCTGCGTCGCCGTGAAGCATCTGCACGACATGAACGTCGCGCACAGAGACCTCAAGCCGGAGAATCTCCTCTACTCGAAGCCAGGTGGGTTTTCGGTCGACTCGGGGAAATCACGTGGCCGGATTTTTCCTGTTTCGTGTTCGTCGCTCCGATCCCGCTCGATCGAGCGTCGCGACCCGAAGCCGGTCGGGGAGCGCTCGGGACTGTGGGTGTAACGCTCAGCGAGGCAGAAAAATCTTAACGGATCGGTCGCTCGGTGAAGAGTCGCGATCGATTTTCATTCTGCTCAGTGAACATGTCTCTCGCGTCATCGCACTTCGAACGGCGACGCGCCGGTGTCCCGCCTAGACGCGCAACGCTCCCTCGCTCCGCGACTCGACGTTCGAACTGCGCTGTTAAGAGCGATAAATCAATTTATTTGCAATATCGTTATCGGCGCAGTACGATTTTTTTGTTAATTCTTTTTTACTTTCGCCTATTTTGTCTGGATTGTTTAGCAAAGTAAATAACATGGGTCAGAGCACAGGCGCGTAACGCTTACTCGACGTCCGATGTCGCTCCGCAACTCGACGTTCAAACTGCTCTGTTAATAGCGATAAATCAATTTTTTTGTTGCAATATCGTTATCGGGGCGGTGGCTCTTGTGATATAAAATAAAAAGTCCGACATATTTATTTAATTATTTAGTAACGGGCTGTGCTCGATTACAGAGGCTATAAAATACCAATCGCCAAGAATATTATGAGAGACAGATCCATCGTACATAAAATTGCACACATTTTTTAAATTCATTTATTTTTTATTTAATTTATTTTTTTTTTTTTTATTTTACCCTATTTTGAAACGGGAACGAAATCGAGAGAGCAAACTGGACAGCATAGGTGAGGCCACAGGCGCGTATAACCCTTCCTCTCATCCGATGTCGCTTCGTGACTCGACGTTAGATCTCTGCTGTTAACAGCGATAAAGCAATTTCCTTGCAATATCGTTATCGGCGCACGTACGATAAAAAAAATGTAATCATTTTTTTAAATCATTTTTTATTTTTGCCTATTTTGTCTATATTGTTTAGCAAACTAAATAACATAGGTGAGAGCTCATGCGCGTGACGCTTCCACTCACCCGATGTCGCTCCGTGACTCGACGTTAGATCTCTGCTGTTAACAGCGATAAAGCAATTTCCTTGCAATATCGTTATCG
>JAPYZC010001715.1:0-17576 GCA_030522665.1 Ichneumoninae sp. A BG-2022a | reverse complement strand
TATATATTATATATTATATATTATATATTATATATTATATATTATATATTATATATTATATATTATATATTATATATTATATATTATATATTATATATAATTTTTCCGCATGATTCGTTTTATGAATAATTTCGTAGACAGAGGAAATCGCGCGGGCATCAGGTGTGACGTTTTTTTATCTCAAGCGCAATCGTCTCTTCCCCATTGTCCGTACGGGCACGGTATACATATACATATGTTTATGACACAGGCATGTGCGTGCCCGAGATCTCGGAAGCAACGTAACGAAACCGCACCCAGCCGGGGTACGGAGCTCTTTTTATTTATTCACTCTCCGGCACTCCGCCGCTGTGTACTTGGGAGCTTAAAGTACGATACGCCAAAGTCGTACGGTTTTTCTATTCGACCGGTGCGTGCAAACGCGCTTATCGCATGCCACACATGACCGAAGCCCGGAGTAGCTGTTCGGTATCGATTCGACGGTGAAGAGCACGTCTCCCCCCCCCCCTCCTCCTCACCCCGCCGGTAATTGACGCTATCAATCACGTATCTATTTTATGTCATCCACGCTTCGTCAGACCGAACGATACGAGGAAGAATCCGAGAAGAAGAAGAAACCAGGCATGGACGAGTTTCGCTTTCGTGTATCCGCGGGAGAAGGCGAATGGCAAACCCCGATTAGGAAACATTCTTCCGATATGAGTAACGGAATTCCACGGAGCTGGTCGACCTTTACTTCGCGAGCCGAGGAATTCAACCGTGGGTAGAAGAGAGCTCTGTCGTTCGAGTCTGCCCAGAACCCCGAAGGTACCGGCTCTCCTTTGTGCTCTAGTTGTAGGAACGGCCGGAGAAACGAACAAACCAAGGAGTGCCCTGCGGAGAGACGGCCGACGGGCCGCCACGGTCCGTCGTTTCATCGGGGAAGTAAACCATCAATCCATGCGCCAAAAAAAAAAAAGACACTTTTGAGGACGGTTGTGCGCCATGAGAGAAGGTTAGAGAGGGAAGACGCGGATGGGATTCTGGACAATGGAAGCCGACGCCCAGGTCAGAACCAGAGTCCTCTGGGAACTATCGAAACGCCCGGCTCGACGGGAAAGAAAAATTAAACGGTTACTCATACGCGAGCTCGTCATGTCTTCCGAGAACTCAAAACGTCGTAAGAGTCATAGACTTTTTTTAATCGGCGATAGAGAGAAAGCTCTCGTCACGAGCTGACGCGATGTTTACGTCGGACGAGACTCTTCATTTTATCGTACGTAACACCATCTGTGGAAAAATTTGATTGCAGTTTTTATTACCGACTGTGGTAATTCACGAGAAAGAGATTCTCACTCGGCGCCGCTGATTCGACGCCTCTAGTAAGTCATTGCCGGACGACATCGGTTGTAAAAGTTTGATTACATCGAGTACTCGTTCGTCCCTCGTAAAATCACAATTCCGTCAATGGCGTGGTGTTAAATCGCGGTTCGATTGCGAAAGGGAGACGGAGAAACGGGGGAGAGAAATTTGCCGTTTTATCGTGAATTCGTATCTTATTTGTCGTGTCGAGCGAAGGAAAGAGACGAGGAACTTTGATGTGTATATGCCTGTTTGTGTATGTGTGTGTGTGTGTGTGTGTATACGGTAATATGCAGCCAAGATGGCTGCCGGGATGAAGAAGGTGCCCCTCCTGCGAGCGTTGCGTAATCCCGGCCGTAAAAAGACAGGATTCTCAGGTCCGGGCCATTCTCGTTACAAAGACCTCCTCCCGTCCTCTCGCCACTGCGCGACCTGACGTCACTGCCTGCCTCTTTGTCGATGCCCCGAGATGGAAAGAGGAAACGACGCGGAAGCGTCTCCTCGCCTCTCGATGGCTCGGTTTCAGAAGCGACGAGACACTATTATTATTATTAAACGACCAAACAATTAATGCGTCCGTGAATAGTAATTTCCCCCTAAAAGATTGATGCATCTCCTTTTGTCGATTTTTTTACGTACGCTAACCCGAGGATTTTTTATACTATTTTGTTTACCCAAAATCGTCGAACATCCCCGTCGATAACCGGGCAGCTGCGACCGGGCGATAAGATTGAAGGTGGGCGGGTGTTCGGCCTTGACGATTTCCGCTCTTTCGATAGTGGCGGAACGAATCGATGTTGCCGCGATCGCTGAGCATCCGTGGGAAGGAAGGTGAAAAATCTTCGGGCTAGGTGACTTTCTAGTCGAGATTAGAGAAAACACATTTTTCGAGAAAAAAATTATTTTGCACTTTTGCTTCGTGGAGGAAAACCCGAGCGACAGAAGCGTCGCGCATCTCGCTCCATCGATCGGCCTGGATTTACGAGGGGGGCCTCGCTATCTCCGTTCGTATAAGTACCGACCGCGCGATTGGCCACGAATATTAAATGTTAATGGTTACCGGCGCACAGGGCTCCGTACTTACACCGGGCGAGACGATATAAACGGCAACGACGTCTTCGAACAGAACCAACTTTATCGCGGACGTATCCCTTTAACTGCCGTTCCGCGCACGGCAGGGAGTTGTAAATGCAGAATTGCATCCGACTATTCCCCCGAAAGATCCCTCCCTCTGTGTACGCGTATCTGCATGCATAGAGCTTCTTACTGTAGTTTCCACGAAAGAAAAAAAAAGAGCGAAAGAAAGACATAGAAAAAAAAAAAAAACATAGGCGTTCGCTTCCGGTTTGTACGGGCGTGCGACGCGCATTAACATGAAACACGTGTACGAGCGGGTATAGTCTTCGCCGTACAGAACCGAGAAGCTCGATGTACAACGACGCAGATACAGAGAGAAAAAAAAATAATGCAAACGTCGATATCGAAATTGCAAATATCTCTCGAGTCTCGCCGGCGCGTTTCGTACACAAGTCGAATCGTATCGAGGACTGACGCGAATCGGATATCAGTTTGTTTTAAATCGATTTCGAGTTTAATTTAAACCGATGGCGATGCAATTATTACACTCTGTTGTATTTCTTTTGAATATTTATGGTATAAGGGAGATATAGATATGTATCTATATATGTATATGAATAAACATATATACATGGTTTATAGGAACAAAGTCTGCGACTCGCTCTTAATTGCCCGAAATCGATGTGGCGTCATCGACATCCTTCTCCGTCTTCGATTATACAGTACACGACCCGCGGTCAGCCCTCTCGCCTATATATATGCATATATGTACAGTATGATATTCCATAGGCCACCACTGAAGCAGCGAGAGGAATGCGCATACCGCCATTTTCGTTCGCCCGCGGGGCTTTCACGCAGAACAATGGTACGGGCTTCGGCGATAACGTAATGAGCATTTATGAAGAAAAAAGTGAAACTTTTTGCGTACGCTATTTAAAATACGAGCTGCAGAAACGGTGCTTCGGGATTTTTTTAATTGTTCCGCTTTGCGTATGAATTCACCGACGAATCCGAGATATACGTTATTCCACATATTTGTTTGTGCTCGACACGAATTCCATATAAATTTTGCCTCAGTCCGGCTAGATATCGGTGATAGCCAAAAGGTTTTATTTAAAAAAATAATCATGTTTTTCAAAATTGTCATTGGCATTGTTCCAACGTTTTCCGTCCGCCTTGTTTAACATTTTACGAATCGATGTGCCATTTAACCCCACGCTGTTCCGTAATCGCTGCGTGTCAAATTCTTCAACGTTCCGAAAGACCTTTCGACAGACCCAACTATTAGCATTCTCTCCTCTGTACCAAAATGCTCACAATCGATCGTACAATATTTTTCGACGCTCGATTGTAATTCGTTTCCATTGTGTGCCGCGAACACACGAATATCATTGGAGAATCGTTGCTGATGGTGGTTTGCCGAGGCCTGCCGAACTCGCCTAAGCCGCCTCGAATCGAAGCCACAAGATCGCTCGTCTAGATCGACGATCGAGACTCCGTATTAACCTTGGGCCTCGAAGCGCCCGCATTTTTCTGGGTCAACGAAAATACCGAGCGGCTGCTCGGTCGTGGATCTATCGACGATAAGTCCTCAGAGGGCCCAATCGAATTCAACGAGATTGTAGATTCCTCGAGAAAATAGCTATCGCAGCGAATACGCGGTAATCAGGAACATAGAATTACATGGAATTACGTGGAATTACATGGAACGAATATTTTTCACGTGAACGTGCGGCGAAAACTCTCCCCGTGAATAAATCCGTGATATCGACTGATTCAGTCCTGTCGCGAATCGGCAGGAGTGAATTTGCTTCCGAGAAGGGAATCAGAAATCCAATTGGCCACGGGAAAATACGATGAGCCTCCACGTAGCTCTAGAAATTCGATAGCCGACCGGGACAGCGGGGAGGGGGGGATTGACGAGCCGTCTGTTACGGGCGAAGTTCGGTGCGATGACGAAACTACGTTAAGAATCGAGATGTCCGTAGAAATGCTCGCTCCTCGCCCTCGCCCGATATGTCCGTACGTTTTAATGGACACTGGGGAAAAAAATATATAAAAAAAAATTGCCCACAAAGAGTATCCGATAGTCCAGAGCGAAAGAAGTTAATGGAAAAACACGAGTAGAAAAGTTCCAGACCCAAACGTGCCTTTTCAACTCGGCTTGTGTGGAAACTCGTGTCGCTGACAAGCGGGAAGCCACTAAACCGTCGTGCTATCTGTTTACGGCTCTCGCCGTTGTGTGTTCACTCCCGAATGGCTCCTCGTCGAGCTCTTAATATTCCCGCATTGGCTTCGTTCTCGTACACTGCGGGTTGCTAATTCCCGTCGCGAGAACGAATTATAACGATTGAGAATCTTCGGAGACGCAACGGTTCGGTTCTGCGGTCGGATCGGAGCTAAAATCCGTCCGAGGGATAAATCCACAAAGGGGACATCGTGTCCATCGGCGAGTTCCGACGGAACGCGAGACTCCGTGCCGTCGGACCGCTCGAGTCAGCCCCATGTCCGAGGTCTTTCTTCGTCCAGGCACGCGCTTTGTCCGCAGGCCAAACTAACTAGTCATTTATCGACCTAACTTCCTGTTTACCGAACCCGGACGAATTATCGATAAAAAACAATTAAGTACACAAACTTTTTTTTCGAAACTTTTTAATCCGAACTCTGCAGATCAGAATCCGGAGCTGTTTACTGGGGCGATAGCTAGATGGGAGGGCCATTTGACGCCGGCGGGCAGCGAGCGACGAGAGCCTCGAAGGTCGTGTACTTTGATGCCGCGCGTAAACAATCGAGCCTCGAGAGACAAAGAAATACAGGAGAGCCACTTTGCGTTATTTCGAGTATTATATTATCGAAGAATGAACAAGGAGTTCGGAGCAAAAAAAGAAGTCTGTATGCACGCGTAGCCCCCCCGGACGTGTACAATACATTGCGCGCGACTTTTTTTTCTTATTTCTTTTTTTCTTTTTGCTTGAGCGTAGAACGGACAAAGTCATTCCGTTGGCTGGCGAACGCGTGTGCGGGCATTGAATGATGTACGAAGATATATATATGTATATACACACTCCGTTGAAAGAGGAACCTCGCAGACGAGATGTGGCGAAGAGGATCCCAGGTAAAGGGCCGACATCCGGCGATGACACTCGATACGCTAAGACAAAGAGATCCGCTCGGGCGGAGCAAGAGGATTCTTTTCGTCTCTGTCCCATCTTTTTTTTTCCTCTTTTCTTCTCCCGCTAAGTCTTGAGTGGGCGAAGGAAAAATCGAAGAAAAAAAAATCTGTCGAGCACAGCGGACGAGATTGCGAATATGCAAGCTACTCCTCTTCCTCCTTTCGCGGTTGGTCTTGTACTTTTATTATCCCTTTGCTTCCTCGCGGTTGAGCACAGGCAACACAGTCACTCGAACGGACGAGGCGACCGCACTCGTGTGCTCGGACGGTACTCGGGGTACTCGAGGGAGGAGTCGAGATGAGATGCGAAAAAAAGGTCTTTACATCCGGCGATGACACTCGAGAGCAAAAAAATACCGAAGAACAAAAATTCGCTCTCTCACCAATGATAGATAAAGCATTTTTCGTCCCTCGTAAAGACCAGCACATTTTTACGAGTCCGCGAATGTAAAAGCTATGGTAAACGGAGAAGCCGATGCGTTACGGCGGTGTAGCGAACAGCGGATAGAATTGTAAATAGAACTGATTAGCGACGAAGAAGTAGAGGAAAAAAAGCGTTACGAAAACGACAACGTCACCGGGAAGTGTCGTAAAACCCGATAATATCCGAGCCGTGCCAGCGCGATGCGTTTGCCGTCGGACACTTGCGGAATGAAGCGAGCACCCGTGGACGAGTAAGCGCGTGCATTCTTGGGGAGAAATTTAGCGGCCGAGAGAAACGATTTCCTGGGGAAGAGGCTGTTCCACAGCAAAGAGAGATTTAGGGTAGTTTAGGGTAGTTTAGGGTAGTCGTACGTACAACGGGTCGGATTAAGCGAGTATTCGAACGGCTCGTCGAATCCGAGGAAAACTTGGTCGACGCAGAGCAACTTGCAACCTCTGTTTTGGGTATTTCCATTCCACTTCAAAGCTAACGTGATTTTTTTATGAAATATAAATCGCGCCTATCAATCCCCGAGCTTGCGATAAAATTCCTCGGCACTGTCACGCGGTCTGCAGACGATTCTTCGACACCAGACCAACCTTCGTCGATCCTTCGATCGCGGGGGTGAAAATCACGGGTCTGTTGAATTATCGATAAAACGAAGAGATAAGAAAAAAAACAACAACAACAACCAAGAGTTCGTAACCTCGTGGATGATTTCGCGGGGTACGGGAGATTATTTTTTAAAAATTAAAAGAAAAAAATCCGTAGCTCGAATTTCCCTTACCTCTTGGTGGCATCGAGCAGGGCACCTTGAAAGGACTTGGCTCCGTGTGCGAAGACGACGACGATGATGTCGGGCAGGGCGGACTCGAGGACGGTGACGGTGATCTTGTCGCCCCTCGCGATGTTGGCCAGGGCGGACGGTCCCTCCTCGTCCGCCATATTGGTTCGTTAGAATTATTGCTCCTCTCGACTACTATGTGCGGTGGTCCGTCTGGATGACGTGAGGAGCGGCTGCGGCTGCGGCCGACGAGGCGCGGGGCGCAGGGCAAACGGGCCTCCGTCGTTGCCGCACGCACAGCTGGCACTGTCCGACTAACAGCGCAAGCGTCGAACTTCCGACACCTCAGGAAAGTAACATCGTCGCCGGGGACCCGCGCCTCCCCTCGTGAAAACCACGAGGCGCCGAAGGCATTAGATTGTTTTTATCGAAACTGTACGTATTCCAAAAATTTCGACGATAATGTTTTTCATATAAATTCTCAAACTTGAAATTTTCTGTTTTCAAAAAACACCATTTGTTTTGCGTAATTGAAACTATAGTGAATAGCATATAATGAAGATTTTTTAAATTATTATTTAATAAGACAGAAGTTTTGAGTTAAAATTTAACGGATGTCTATTATCGACTTTTTTCGTTGAATGATTTTTTTGGCATATAGCTCTCTTTCTTCCTCGCGCACGTTTTTAACTTGGCGATGCAGCTATCTCTCGTGCTCTCCCTCCTTCGAGCGCGAAACATTCCCCCCTCCACTGCCGGAGGATCGGAAAAATCGTCGCGAAAATCGTGCCCAACCTACCGCGCGCTGACGAATACTGAAACATACTCGTCGTGCTAAAATAAAAATACAAGGGTTGTTTCCTCCCGGCAAATCGGCTGGAGCCCTCCCGGAATATGTTTTCTTCGAATCAAATAGCAGCCTGTTCCGTTCTCCCCACTGCTTCGATCAGCTGTCTTCCTTTCTCCTCGCTGCGTCCTTCTCGGGAGTCTCCCTTCGAATGCAAAAACCTTGTAGCACCGACGGTCTACGATAAATCGCAAAAGGGTCGTTTCCCGCTGATCCTGTTCCATCTCATTCGGAACGGAGATAAAGCCTTACTCGAAGTGCTATTTATTTTTCCGAGCGACGAGTACATAGCCACGGCGTTGACGAGGACAGCTTGGTGGGGGAAATGTCGAGCGCCTATAGGGGTTGCACATGGAAGGGTTCGAACCCGCACTCGGTGCGGAACTGACCTGGCGCAACAGATGGACGACGCTCGCTACGGGTTTGCAATTTCTTAATTGCCGTAATTCGCTACAGCGTCATTTGGTAATCTTTTTGTTCGTCAAAATTGAATATTTTACCGAGTTCTTAAAACCTACTGTACTTTGATTACCTATTCGATCGCACGCGCATAAGATTCAATTTACTTCCTACCGTGACTCCTTTCTCAGAACCTCGTGATAAATAACGGTTTGAGAAACCATCGAAACCTTGAACTTTAACGACCCCGAAACTCATTAACTACTCTCCACCGCTAAAGCACGGACTAATAACGAAATATTAGCGAAACGTCTGGAGGCACAAAGATCCCTTTCTCCACGGTACATTTTACCAGAGCGAGTGTATCGAATTACAAATTTATTGGCCTTTTCATCCGAAAAGTTGTTTGCATGCGAACTCCGGCGATGATTTCCGGCGACGATAGCCGCTTACCGATAATCTCGGAGAAGCCCGCAATAACAACAACAACAATGGTGCAAAAGTAGTGTCCGAAACGTGGTCGCCAGTAGCGTAAGCCGAGTCCCCGGGCCCACGGGGCATCGGAGAGCCCCTAGCAGCGACTCGGCGAGTCTCGTATCTGCGCGTTCGGTCGCGTGTGCGCTCTGTCGGCAGAAGCGGATCCCCGTAGTCGCCTCGCGGATCACGGGTAAGCGTTTTAACTCTTCGCACGTACGAAATTATATGTTCATCCTTTTACATAATCCGTTGCGTAATTTTGACGTTCCGTCGACGATCGAACGGGCAACAAAGTCCGGCTACCCGCGACAACGAGATAAACGCTCGTTCGTGTCATCGGTACGTCGAAAATTCGTTTTTTCGATCGACTCGGAGGTTGGGCTCGGAGGGAAGAACAGGCCGGTACCTGGCGCGAAGTGGGTCGTTTCACGGGGGGCACAAACGCCTCGTTCGCGAATCGCCCCACGGTCGATACCTGCCCGTGACCGAAACGACAACACACACTACTTTCCCGCTGGCGCTCTTTTGATCTTTCGCCTCGAAAATTTTGGTACTCGAAACCGGCGACGGGAAAGGTGCAAAAGATTTTATCGACCCGAAGTCTCTCGGAGAGCCGTCTAACGCACGGGCCTTGTGGAACGCGGTAATCGCGCGTAGCATCCCCGCTGATCGGACGTGGCTCGATATACTTTGGAACGGAACGTCTCGGTCGTTAGACGACCGGAATTTTTGCTACACCATCAGCAGTATATCGATAACACCGCGATGTAGACGTTCGCATTATACACGCGTCATACACGGGGAAAATTAGAAAATTTCCTTGACATCGGTGCTTTATTAATAGTTAATTTTTGTAAGGGAGAAATTATAATTTTGTCAGGGAAGAAATTATAATTTGGTCTGGGAAGAAATTATAATTTGGTCAAGGAAAAAAATATAATTTGGTCAGGGAAGAAATCATACTTTGGTAAAGGAAGAAATTATAATTTGGTCAGGGAAGAAATTATAATTTGGTCCCGGAAAAAAAATTTATTTGGTCAGGGAAAAAATTATAATTTCGTCAGAGAAAATCTGGGAAAGGTCCTTAAACTCTTTCCGCCGTTTTTAGTAACGACCGTGGGCCGTCGATGAGGATAAATGTTTCTCCGTCTCGGTTTCGAGAAACTTATTTAATTTAATTTTTTTCTCACGAACGAAGCGTGAAAGGTCCGATCGATAATTCGCAGTATCGGCACGTTCTCCGATTTCGAAACGATGAAGGGTTTCTCTCTGTTGAATGTCGTCCAGCTTAGCTCCACCGGGACAACAAGAACGAGGCCGTTACTCGTCGAGCGTTTGGAATGGCCAACCAGAGAATCGACCTGTCGAAACCGCTCTGGGATCAGAGCACTTTCATTGGAAGATGGAAACACTTCGCCTGGGTTACCGATCCAAGATCTTGTCTCGTTTCGGAGGACGAGCTCCTGGCTGCGAAAAAATTGTGCGAAGAGTATAGGTGAGCCTGATAAACACGACCCCGGCGGGAGGGGGGGGGGGGCGAAATAATGTTTTTCTCACTGCAGCGAGACGAATGGAAGTGCGTTGCGTATGTTTGAAGTTTTCCGTAAGAGCGACCCGCGTTATCTCGATACGATTCGTAACGAAGGAGGGGGGAGGGCGGGGCAAAACGAGCCAGCGGGAGATTTGGTAAAAATGGTCTGTTTTGCCCCCCTCTTCTCTCACAGTGTTTATATTTGTACCGAAAAACCCACAAAGTTGCTCGGGTCGCCTGCTGAGAGACGCTAAATAGAGTTTAGTGAGTAAACAAGAAGACGAGCAAGGACAACCGGTACGTCCAAGGTTTCGTATCTAATCTTAACTCTCCGTCTTCCTATTGTCTCGGTAGAGTGACGCCAAGGTTCTCGAGCGAGTTTCGCAGTCTCCCTACCGTGATAATAACGTATCGCAGAATTTTGCATCGTGCTCGTCGGCGAAGTCGTGACGCAACGAGTTTCGCAACGGCAACGAAAATATTCGAGTACATTTGTGTGACGCAGCGAAGTAGACTTCACGGTAGAAAATAAATAAAACACCAGTCCCGAGATAACGTTCCTATGGCGAGATAAACCCTCGATCGTATTTCTTATTTTTGTATTATTATTATTATTTTTTTTTTGTGAATTAATATTTTTGGGTATCGTTGACCACGATAAAAATGCGAGACTCGGTTCTCCGTCCCGACCCACGCGACTTCCGTTTCATTGACCTTGCCCGATGACTCACCATGGGCCTCGCGTTGCAGGCTTGGTAAGGAGCCAGCGGGAACGACCTGGGAGCAACTTAAGCGCGCCAAGAATCTCTACGAATCCGCTTTTCATCCGGACACCGGCGAACTGCAGAATGTCTTCGGTCGAATGTCCTTTCAGGTACCGGGTGGCATGGCCATCACCGGTGCGATGCTGCAGTTTTACAGGTAACATTTTTCATCTCGATAAACAATCTCGAATGTAAATAACAATAATAATAATCGTATCATAGTAGATTTTTCATTGTAAATTCGTCAGGACCACGACGGCGGTGGTGTTCTGGCAATGGATGAACCAGTCCTTCAACGCCCTCGTCAATTACACGAACAGAAACGCCAACAGTCCGATAACGACGACGCAACTCGGTACGGCCTACGCGAGCGCGACGACCGCGGCCATGCTCACCGCCATAGGATGCAAAAGTTTCTGGCAAAAACGTGCCAATCCACTGATGGCGGTAAGTGCCATGACGATCGGATCGAAACCCCACAATAGGAAAAAAAAACCTTCGAACTAAACTGCGAATTTAATGCAACGTCCAGAGATACGTGCCATTCGCTGCAGTGGCCGCTGCGAATTGCGTCAACATACCTCTGATGAGACAAAACGAGATCGAGCATGGAGTCGAGGTGTCCGACGAGAATGGCAATAGACTCACGAAATCGAAGGTAGGACAAAAAAAAATATTAAGCGAGACGGATTGATGCAGCGAAATTAAACGGAGCGACTTCGAGCTTGGAGGAGCCTCAAAAATGCACGGGTACAATGTTGTGAGGCGCTCGCGCAATGTTTCAAGGAGTGACCTTTTTTTAGATCGCCGCTGTTAAGGGTATCAGCCAAGTAACAATATCGAGAATCATCATGTGCGCACCCGGCATGCGTAAGTATAGTAATGGGTTGCTTAATCTGGCCTCGCGATACGTTACCGGCCACTCGAGTCGGACGTTTATGGGGTGACCGGAGAAACGTTGATGGACAGAATTTTTTTTTTTCTTCAAATAGTGATTCTTCCTCCTATAATGGCGAAGCTCGAGAAGTTCCCTTGGATGCAGAGGATCACGTTCCTTCACGCACCGATTCAAGTGTTGATGGTCGGCTGTTTGTGAGTCACGTCTTCGTAACTGTTGTAAACGAAAAAAATCTTGTACAATTTCGCAGACGAGTTGCAAAACGAATAATATTTTTCAGCCTCTCTTTTATGGTGCCAACGGGATGCGCGCTGTTTCCACAAAATTGGTAAGTAAACTTGCGACGCACGATCGATGAGAGACAACATTGACGGAAAATGTATTTCGCAGCTCAATCGCTTCGAGCACTCTTCAACGCTGGGAGCCGGAAAATTACGAAATCCTCGTGAAGAACTGCCCGAACGGCAAGGTACCTACGCACCTGTACTTCAACAAGGGCCTGTAAAGTGATCCTGACTGGCTCGGGAATAGTTAAAGTTCCAGACGAACGGACGATACTCTGCATTTCACGCAAGCGGTATTTATTTAGGCAAAAGGGGTTTAAAAAAAAAGATAGCGCGAATTATAGCACAGACAAATTTTGACTGTTAGAGAGTGAGATAAAAAAAAACAACACGTTCGTACTGTAGCGTTCGATACAATGTGCTGTGACATTAACTTATTTTACTAACTAAACATGGGTAATCTCAATGCTACGGGTTAGTCAATGACAATATCAAAGGGTTGTACAAGGTAGGATACAATATGGCTTCTTCGTGTTTTTCGTTAAGACTGCCAAGCAATAATTTACTTAAACTCAAAATGCTCAGCTCAGTAATGTTTTTAAAGTAACGTGTAATTTTTAATTTTAACCACCGGCGAAAGTTCCGATCGCAGCAATCTCTTACACGTTGAATTATGTATGTACATTTTTTTCCGATGTGTGAATCGGGGGTACATCGATCCGGACGAACTCCACCAGCGATCGATCGATCTGTTATATTTTAAGGATACTGCCATGTACATTTTAGTAACTTAATTCGAAAATACAAAAATGTGTCCTATATTTGTGTTGTACGTTTTTCTCTTTGATGTACTAAATATTCGGTCTCGAGGGAGCTGGTTGGGAGGGTTGCGGCACGTAACCGATTCTCTCCTGTATCTCGTTCTGAAGAATCTTTCCCGTCCATGACGGTGTATTGTTGAAGGACGATTTCTCCGAGGACTTTTTAGCGTCGCGCTCCTTCCTTATGACCTCGTATTCTTGCAAGTCGTCGAGCCGCAGTTCTATCCTCGTCGGACTGCGTCTTATCATGTTGTCTGCGAAACGAGATAATCGAACGACTTTTTAGTACCGAGCGAAAAATGAAGGAAACAAAAAAATCTTATCCCGAGGCGCCACGCGTATACGCTCCTGAAGCTCGTTCCAACATGGCGGCCTAAACCCGAATAGACGAATGCACAGAATATTTAACGAATAATATTCCTTCAGCAACAAATTGCCATGCGACCGAACGAGGCGTCGTTCGATAAAATAATAACGCTCGATGAGAAACGATCGGACGATCGTCGAAATATAATAGGGAAATCGATAAATGTTGAATGGAAAAAAACGTGGCTCCAACGGGGCCATTTAGTCGCTGTAAACACGCATCCGATCGACCGCTTATATTTTCATTAAAATCGACGTTACAGCGTGCACCTACCTCCGGTTAATTGTATATAATAGAATAACGAGGTATCCGCCGAGGAAACGACGACACGAGAGGATGCTTTACTTGGAAGATTATGTCGAAAGTACGTAAAAATCGTAGGGAGCTATTGTCAATGAGCCCGTACACGTCCCTTCGGGGACAATACTAACCCCACTGAATTACAATATACCACACTGGCGCACGAAATTTTTGTCTCGAGCCTCGTTCGATCCGTCAGGGTCACGCTGTCTTCGATATGTTCTTGAAAAAATGGTTTTTTCCTTGATCGACAGCCAATTTTAGCATTTTTTGTCGCATGGACTCGATTGTCGGACTTACCTAAATTTTTAGGTTAAACGAATGTGTTTTTTTTTCTCGTCCAACCAATATGTGAATTTTTGTAGACACATTTTTCGCTAATGATCTTCACTAGCGATCTCTACGTGTTCCGTTTTGTCGATTCTTTGACAATGACACGCTCGCACGCGACGCCGGGCTTTCCTTATTTCGCCTTCGCCGTGCCATAAGGCAGCAACGGTTTCTGATTTTACTGAGTTTCGCTGCGTCCCTTTGCAGTGATCGAGCATCTCCCGCAAGAGTTGAGGGACCGTTTCACCGAAATGAGAGAGATGGACTTGGGTGTACAGAGTAAGAATTTTGATAATTTCTCCGATCCATCGCAACTAACAAAACGACATGCTCTAATATTTTTTGTGCTTCTCTGCAGACTCGATGGACAGTTTGGAGAAAAAAGTAAAGACGTTCTTCTCCAACGCAAAGAAAATGAAACCCAGCGACAAGGAGGCAGAGTACGAGATTATAAGAAAAGAGTATTACAAGACGTTGGAGGATGCGGATGAAAAAGTGCATCTGGCCAATCAGATGTACGATCTAGTCGATAGGTATTTGAGGAGATTGGATCAGGAGCTGCACAAATTCAAGATGGAACTGGAGGCGGACAACAAGGGAATAACCGAGATATTAGAAAAACGTTCGCTGGAACTTGACCAGCCGCCTACGAATAGTAGCCAAAAGGAGAATCGTTATAGTTTTACATCCAGCAGGTCTCGCGACAATCACAGTCACTGTAAGTTCCTTTTCAACCTCGATCTTTCATACATTTCATAAATTTTTCATATCCCTGATTTTATCTCTCGAGGACAAATTTTCGTAATTTCACCGGCATTCTGTTAATCGTCAAAATTAATTTCAGCACGAGCGGAAAAGAGGCGAGACTCGAATGCTTCCTCGGCGTCGGTGGAGAAGCGACTGGCCGTAGAAAAAGTTTCATCGAATCTTCCGGAGTCACGTCCAGCCTCGGCGAATTCGGGACCGATAATAGCGCCGACTAGTCTGCCGCCCACGCCGACAGCGATCGCGAATTCGGTGGGTTCCGTTAGCTACAATCTCGGTCATATCGGAGCAGGTGGAAACGCCATTGCAGCGGCGGCCTCGCAAGCCATCGCCGCGACGCAGCAGATGCAGCAGGGCCGACGCACCGCCAGTCTCAAAGCCAGTTACGAGGCCATCAACGTTCACGCGTCCGAGTTCAGCCGCGAACTTGCCGGTGCCGCTCAGACTGCCATCGCAGCGATTCAGGAGACTACGAAGAAACACAAGAAGTGAGGAATTCGCTGGCATTCGACTGAAATTTTAACATCACACCATTAATTTCCCGACGGTCTCGATGAGACTTATTTTATTTAAAACAAAATATTATCGCCCTTACAGAAAAGTCACGACTGCCGTCCCGAGCTCGAGTGTCGTGAGCACAGCTGTGCAACAGCCGGTCTCGCCACCGGTGACCACTGCGGCCGCGGCGATCACGGATCCAGACAATCCCGATTGGACTTACGATCCGAACGAGCCGAGATATTGCATATGCAATCAAGTATCGTACGGCGACATGGTCGCTTGCGATAATTCGGACGTGAGTTGTTTATCTTTCTTTCTCAATATAATCAACCTCGTTAACGACGATCTGTATCTGACGATTAATTTGTAATTATTTTTTCAGTGTCCATTCGAGTGGTTCCACTATCCCTGCGTGGGTATCACGGCACCACCGAAAGGCAAATGGTACTGTCCCCAGTGTACATCTTCTATGAAGAGACGCGGGGGACGAAAGAACTAGAGAACCGCTCGCCGATTAAACTTCGAAACGTAATAACACGAGGAAGCAGCATCGCCACTACCTCTTAGGGACTGTCCATTGAGTGTCGACTTAGTTAGGGCGTCGTAAGCTCTGATTTTATATGAATTTTTAATTGTGTTTATATTATCATTTAAACCGTAACGCCACTCGACGTTTCCTTTTTTTTATCATACTTCGTCAAGCATAGGGAACGGCGTCGCAGTTTCGAATCAAGTTTGAAATGCAAAATATTATCCGGAAGCAAACCATTTTTTCGAGCAAATATTCGGTCTGTCGAAATATTTTTTTTTATTTTTTTTTAACCACGTTTTTGATGGAGCGAGCGACATTATTAGATACACGGGCTACGACATAGCAATGTCCCGTGAGAATAATCGTTGAATACGAGTTCGAGACTCGTCTGGAATTGGAAGAGCGCGCAATCGTTTTTTTCGCGGCAAAAGCTCCGAAGTTCCGAGTTTTAGCTAGTTTCTATGGTTTACCTTGACACCATAATAAAAGGAGTAAAAGCCATTTTTTTCGCTTCGTTTTTCATCGATTTCCGCAAACGATCGTCGAATCATCGTGTTTTTGCCTCGTCTTTATTTATATCTCTCGTGGATTAATGTCTGGCTCAGTAATGAGAGAACTGCGGCATCGTCTTAATGAAAATACGTGTTTCTTCTCCATCCCTCGTCGTTCGTATTGGACGCGCTTAGATAATCCTCTCGAGGGACGAACAATTAAAAAAAAAACAAATTAAATTAAAAAATGAACGTCCCGAATGTCCTCCGCAAGCTTTCTCAATCGAGTGAATAAAGAAGAGTACGCTGAAAAAAAAAACAAAGATACTAATCGAAAGTCGAAGGAAATTGTATACTCACGTCAATGTATAATAAAGCGAACGATGCCGAGGCATTCGAAGCTCCTTTTTTTTCAAACGATCTTCGCAAATCATCCCCGAGGTCGGGCGGCGATTCGAACCGGGGCAAATTAAAAAACAAGTAAAAAAAAAAAAAAAAAAAAAAAAAACTATGGCTTCGCGCTCGTGCGGACCGAGAAGAAGAGTCGACGAATCCGATCCCTACAGGTCATCGTACGACCGTTCCTACTTTTACGAGAACGTCGTCGATCATCCCTTGATCCACGTTCGGGTCACGCGGAAAGCTCGAGAGGATCTCAGAGTACGAGATCCCGTGGTGCTTACGACCCTCGAGTCCGTCAGCCAAGCTGCCTTCGCACCGAAGTACCTGCAGGGCCACGACTCGACGGATTTCCGTCGAAGGTCATCCGACTCATCGAGACCAACACTGAAGATCCTGCACGAGAGATACGTCGACGATCCTCCGAGGCCGCTGAAACACGGCTCGACGACGACCGGTATGTCTTCCCGCCGCATCACCGATATCTTCCAGACATTATTTATTTATTTTTTTCTACATAATAATCCCAACTGACCGAAAATTCGACCGAAGGATCCGCCTACGTTTCGCCGGAAAAACCTCACGAGTCCGTGACCTGGAAGCATCGGAGTCCCGTCGAGGAATTCACCGTCCCGATCTCTTCTCACTGCAGAGAGGGTTTGCCCTCGTTTTCGCCCAACGAATCGGGCTACGGCAAACACCTGGACCCTTACGCGAGCACGAGCCAGCTGGCGCACTGCAGCTTCAGCGAGGATCAGCAGAACGGCGTCGCCAGGAAGAACGTCACGACCTTCTACGACGCGATCGGGCTGCCGAAGAACCGGGGCTTCGGTCCGAAGAAATCCGAGCCGTTCGGCTCTTACTTTCACCGCGACGAGACAACTCCTCACAGGGTGCATCCGAGGAGCGTATCAAGGGTACCGTTCTCCGGAAAAGTCAGCACCTACACGACTCATTACAATTCCGCTCCGACGAACCTGACGCACGTCGACGAAGAAATTATTTTCCCCGCTGTTTATAAACCGATCGACTATGCGTCCTACTGCACCGAGCAGTGCCACGTGGGAACCGG
>JAPYZC010001714.1:0-27586 GCA_030522665.1 Ichneumoninae sp. A BG-2022a | reverse complement strand
GATCGCAAGAGCGCGCGCTAACAGACTGACTAATACTTGGACCAGATTTTACGGTATTTTCCAAATGATGAAAATGTTCAAAGGACCGATTTTTTATTTAATTATTTTGTTGTATGCAAGTTGATTCCCCTTGACAGGCCGTCAAAAGTGTGCTCCGTGCGGAGAACGTTTCGCCCCGAGGACTTCGGGATTGCAATTTTACAGCTAACGTCAAGCTTCGCGTTGAACCCGACGACTGGAAACATGCACTTCGACGGACCGTAGGTGAGCGCGGTAAAAGTCTGACTAATGTTTGGATTGGATTTCGTGTTATTTGCGAAAACATGAAAACGTTCAAAGGACCATTTTTTTTTTTTTTTGGTGCCATTTTAGAACCTCCATTTTGTAATCGTCGCTCGAGGGGACGGGTTCTGTGGAGGATCGTTAATTAAATACCGCTGTCGGCATATACAACGTACGTCAGGATAGCAGTCACTCGGTGTATATCAGTGCTTTGGTGAACATCGAGCAAACCTACTCGTCATTGCATCCGCTTTCTGCATCCCTCCGCCTCTTTCACTCTACCACTCGTTTAATTCGCCATCGAAATGAACTTCTATCGTGCATCGGACGCGTGGGTCGTCATCCTGCAGAATCGATCGATTGTCAATCAATTTGCGCAGGTATAGATCGCGCGTACGCAAAGCAACCCACCACTCGTGTCTCGCGGACCTCGGGAATTTAATCGCTTCGCGGTGCGTCCTCGTGTGTGCGCCCGATACATGGAACCTGTGTACAAGACATCGCGTATCACGTATGCGTGTGTGCGTTGTAACAGATTTATCATTATCATTACTTCATTCATAGCGTTGACGAAGATGCAGAGCTTTGAAATAACGAGAAAGCAAATTGAAACTCCGTCTTAAAGCGCGTTCTATGTGAAGGTTAAAAACAAAGTTAATAAAAACTCGATCCCGTATCACGTAAGTTCGTTGGTGTTCGGGTGGAAAAAAACAGGCAAGAAGTACCGTAGCTTCTGCCGTTGGTTCCCTCCCCGGTAGTCAATATTTGCGTGCTCCAGGGTTGCTGCGAGGGCTCTTCTCCTTGGCTGGCTTGCGGTGAAGTGAGACAAGAAGCTGCCTGGTGCATGCCCAACTCCTTCGTCCCAACAGCACTTCTTGACTCCGGCAACGCGATAGAGTAGCGACAGAATGCGGAGTGCAGGGTGTCGAGGGTCGGAAGCCCCCGAGTGTTCTTCTTTGCCAAAGCCGCGAAGTTGCATCTCGCAACTTCGACCGTTGCAGAGATCGCGAGTGGCGATGGTTAACCCCTTGGCGACCCGGCCCGGAGAACTGTCCAGGTTAGTCTGATAGACTGATTTTTCGATGACGCTGCGCAAGATAATTATTTCCCGGAGAAACGCCTCCGAGGGTCCTCGATGAGATGCTTGTACTCTCCGCCCCACGGCATCCTACTCAGACAGTCTGCGCCGAAGTTATCGGCATAGAGGAGACCGGGGACAAAAGTAACAAAAATCCTTTTTTATTTTTTTACCAACAAACCCGAGAGTCTAACGCTTCGGCATCCAATGGTATATCATTAACCTAGTCTTGGGTATTCAGTTAAAAAATTTCAAGCTACTAATATTTAGTATTGTATTGCCTAGCTGACGCGATCGGAACAGCCGAAAAATCACTTCTGCACTCGCGAATCACATTTGGTTTCGGCGAATTGGTATTTTTGAAAAGTCAGCATGGTGAGGTGATTGCATGGCCATAAGGTGATGTCTATAATGTTGCTCACTTCATGTCCGATGCGTCCGATCATGCGCAGCGTTGCGCAGCCGCTTGTTACAATTGACCCGCGTTACTTGTGTCCCCGGTCTCCCCTACGACGTAACGCCGTAAAAATGTCAGTACCGAGTGCACAGCCAGGATTTCTAAGACCCGTCGGTCTGGACTCCGAATTTAACAATCACATCTCAAACTACGAACGAATTGAAAATAGTCTGCGGTCGCGAAATAAATCTCTCCACCGTCCACTTCAATCCTCGAGAGTGATCCGACGCCTCCTTCCCCTCGATTCTCGGACAAGAGTGGAGTCGGCAGGGTCTTCGGCGTCCGCTATTCCACAGTCCGATGTGCCAGTACAGTGCACCCTTCAATCCGTTCGAGCCATCACTTTCCTAACTTCGTAGAATCAGTCTCGCGTTGTACCTTTTTCATTCGTCTTCGGCGTCGCGCTCGATCGCCGGTCAGTCTCTCCGGGTCCGCTACTAGTTTGTCCGTCGAACAGGTGGATGCAATTGTTCCATGCAAATTCAATTCGTAAGTTCGATGCACAAACGTCGACAACGGGCGGTGGTCGTCGTCGTGGCGAGAAACGTGAGCGCCAGTATCCGATGGGGTTTGCCCCCACGTCCAATCTCGCATCACCCCCAACCACCGGCCATGCACACACACCGTACCAATCTGGTGTCAGCCAGTTGGTCCAGCCCCGGGGACCAACTGGCTATGTATCATCCTTGCCCCGTACACGATACATATACACATTGGTATGCTACGTACGCTGCGCCGCTGCACGATATAGTACGCCATACTAATGGCCAAGTACAAGAAGGGGCTAAACCGTATACTTTAACATCGGCGTTAAGACCTTTTGATTCTTAGCCGTCGATATATGTACGGACGGCGGATGCGAATTGGCGAAACTACTTGAAATTCACTCGGTGCAATCCTCCTGGTGTGCGCCTGAAATGCTGTGCAGCTCTGTGCATGGATGTTCGTTGGCAGGTTGCGCGCGACCGAAATTGAAGAGTTGATTTTCTTTCCGTCGCGTCTCAACCTCGGAGAAGCAAGAGTCGTGAGATACGGCTAGGATTTGAGCACTTTGGCAATTCAAAGTGCCCGGAGAACTGGGTGTTCGGATGGTAGGGCAGACCGGGGACAAAAGTAACACGGGTCAAATGTAACAAGCGGCCGCGCAACGCTGCGCATGATCGGACGCATCGGATATGAAGGGAGTAACATTATAGACATCACCTTATGGCCATACAATTACCTCATAGCTGAGTTTTCAAAAGTACCAATTCGCCGAAACCAAATGTGATTCGCGAGTGCAGAAGTGATTTTTCGGCTGTGCGGAGCGCGTGAGCTAGGCAACACAATACAACATATTGGTGCAAACAAGCACAAGGAGTTGAAAGGTACATTTTTGTGGAACATTTTGATCACGGAGACGATGCGTTGAAGATTGTTATTAACCGATGCCACGGTAACTTTGCTAATAATCATTTCTGGGATCAATTGTAACAGTCGATCCGGGTCAATTGTACCAGCAATAATTAATGTCTTTCAGTACCAATACCAATACCAATATAATTTATTTATTTTATTCTTACATTCTAAGCAATCAGTGATAATTTATACACTTATAATTTATAACCAAACATTTGTAGATAATATTTATAGTAGGGCTGCATAGTTAGGCCGCCTAAAGTGGCTTAGCCGGCTAAAACAATTTTTAAATAAAAAAAAATTAAAATCAATATTTGTTTGTGATAATGCACCCCCGTTCTATTTCTAAATACTGGTTGGTGAAGAATTTCTTTGATGCAGGAGGATGTTACAAATGACCCCACTACCCGTTACAATTGACCCCAGCGCGGCACAAATTCTTACCCCAATTTCGTCTGTGTTTAAAGGGGCGGTGTTCGCAATCCCGTGTATATTTCTGCTAGAATTTTTTAAACTAAATACCCAAGACTACATTAATGATACACCATTGGATGCCGAAGCGTCAGACTCTCAGGTTCGTTGGTAAAAAAAATTAAAAAGGATTTTTGTTACTTTTGTCCCCGATCTCCCCTATTGTGATTCTTGGGGAAGGAAGAAAAGGCATTGGTCTCGAGGGATTGGTCACCGGGTTCAGCTGACTCTCTCCGAGGCCACTCCAGTGAAACGAGCGTGGAATCATGTATGTAGCTGCAAACAGGTCGATGAAAGTGGAGTCTTGTTTTAGAGTCGTGAAGCGACAGTCGGAGGTTCGAAGTCCGGACGCATGCATATACGCGCACACGTGCGGGCCGCGAAATTGTACCTCCTGTTTAATGCATGCAAATTGGCAGGTGGACCTCCGGGCCCGTGTCCCTTCGTCACCTTCTCCATCCGTACCTTCGTCGCGTGTTCCTGTATACCTTGCAGAGACGCGTCCCGACAATGGTCACTGTGCAGTATAATACGCGGCCTGAGGATTTCCTGTCGGAACACATCGCCGTAGTTGTTCCGTGTCTCTGGTGTACAAGTTGTGGGCTGAACGATGTTAGACATCTGTTTATGGCGGCTGTTGTATGCACAAATAAAACTCGGAGATTGGAGATACAGAGCTCTGATGCGCCGCAGCATGTCCGTTCGCATTCCCAGAAGGTTACTCCACAAATTTACCTCGTTTCGTTCAACAACCTACAACTGCGTATTCCGAAGCTCCGTAGTCGGGAAAGTGTGAAATAATAAAGGCACACGGAACATGCACTCGTGTCCCAATAGCATGCGATTTGCATGGAAACGCAGTAAGGTAGAAATAAAATTTTGCATGAAACTATGTAAAGAACTTTCGGTCCCTTCGGAAATGTGTATTTCCACTCTCTCGCCGGTCCCGCGGACATATCGCAGCCGAGTCACGGAACCGGAAGGTCAAGAGAGGTGTTAACCTTAATTAACGATCATTCACGATTCCGGACAATGCGCCGCGCCCGACAAGTTCCTCCGCCCGAATCGCAACAATGAGACAAGTAACAATATGTGTTTACTCTGGAGATTATGGACTACCAGCGCGTTTCCCATTGAAATGAGAAATCGAATTTTCATCCATAGAGTCGTCTCCGGGGAGTCGGAACTCCGCCAAGCCGCCTTAACTAGCAACCCCGTTATACGAGGTTACGTGTTACGGTCGTACGAGGTTAAACGAATCAAACGGTAAAATCAATCACAAAGATACTCCATTGAATCCGAGAAAGTGTGCATGAATCTTGACCCACCGAATTCATTGATTCGTTGTGCGCCAACAAGAAGCCTGGCCATTACTGGGCTAGGTGGGTCGGATCGACGCGAGTGAGGGTAACTTACGAGAACGAGGACGAGTACGTCGACGCGGCGTAGAGTCAGAGCCGTGGATCATGTCTCACCGGGCTTAACGCGAGGTGGTGACGAACTAAAGCAAACTATCGCTGGGGCTTACCCGTCTTGACGTACTGGGTAAACACAGCTTCGGTTGAGATGGGCTCCAACGAGACAAAGCACCTGCGGAGTATCCACGTCGTCTTCTGCATCGCCCGATGATGAGGAAATTCTGCTGACAGTACGTGACAGTGATATTGTATATGTCGCCCAACCCGAAGGGCTTAAATTGAGGTCCGTTTGGGATAGTCACAGTTGTAACGCGCGAGTCAGGACGGATCTTCTACCATCGAGACCGGTCGTCGAGTGAGCCGGTTATTCATTTTTCAGCGATAACGACCTCGTTGCCCCGTTCTCTCGGGTAATAATAGCGCCAGTCAATGGCAGCGCATGTGAGAGCGTAAATTCGCAAATAGTTCGACCCACATCGCATTCATCGGAGACAAATCGGACTGGTCACTAGCCGGGCTCTTTTTCCATGGTAACAATGACCACCGGCGAGGTAATAACGCTAATTAGACGGGGAGTTAGGACAGCAGTTCACCCCCATTTTCCGCGTTATTATCGAAGACCGTATGCAAGAAGGTTGGGGTAGTTGGCGAAGCGGGGGCTTCTTTGGTCATCGTCCGGACGACGACGAAGCCTCATCCGCCGAGCTGGTTGGGATTACCCAGGAAACACCTCAC
This sequence comes from Ichneumoninae sp. A BG-2022a, assembly GCA_030522665.1. Taxonomy (NCBI): domain Eukaryota; kingdom Metazoa; phylum Arthropoda; class Insecta; order Hymenoptera; family Ichneumonidae; species Ichneumoninae sp. A BG-2022a. Next base: position 21,747 of record JAPYZC010001714.1, on the reverse strand, counting down.
CCTCCGTCTGGTTCCCAACCCGGACCAGGGGACAAGCCCAGGGAGAGTTAAATTTCGAGAGTTTTAAAACTGGTAAAAGTTTTGAGGACTCGGAGCTGTGCGAGCGCAGCCTGCCGCCGGCGCGTTGCTGACATGCCGACTTAGTCTTCAGCCGAAGTGACAGCAACTTTTCATAATTACAGAACCGTGCAGACCGCCCCCGAGCGTTCCGCCGTCTACTTCGCCACCGTGCAACATGACGTTTCACATTATAACACCAAAACAAGCGCCCCTCTCGTAACCCGTTATTGGTTACTAAAAGTGCCTTAACTTCTTGATATAATTTCTCGAACTTCGACTTTCGTCATTATGGCATTAGCATTGCGTGGCGGTGACTCTTGAAAGGTGTAAAATAACAAGTTTGCTTTCCGACCCAGTCGCTATTCACATCGACATAAAAAATAAATAAATAAAAAAGCGATCGTCACCGCTTCGCACGAGTTCCGCTAAGTCGTATTTAGACGTAACGATGTGCCGTGTGCGTCTTCGTAATTGGGATTCAGCCGTATCAAAAGGGCCGTCCTAATTATCCCCGAATTACGGTACATATCCTCAGGTTTCTCATTTCGGTCGCTCTTCCGACCTGCTGTATCGTGAATACAGCCGCGCCGGGAGGAAAGCTCTGACCTCCCAGAGGGGACCGGAAGGGGCGAAGTACCCCCTGAACACTATCTTCCCAACCGCGGGAACAACCCCCGAGGAGTCTTCGGGTCTGAGAACACGTACAGACGATACGCACACCTTACCTTACCTTACTAAGAACAAGTTCCGTGATAAAATTCCCCCTGGCTAGCTTCCTTCCCAAAAGAGAATGGAGAATGCCGCGTTTCTTGATAGTTCTATCCGTTCATTTTACTCCCGTTCTGATTCCGTTCCTATCTCGCCCCCGTCGCTTTTTCATTCAATATCTTCCCCCTCGAGGCACACCGGCAACTCAATGAAACTACTTATATAGTCGCAGGAATACGGAGTTGCTTTTGTTTTAATTCGAAAAATATATTTTTTCACCTTTATCTCAGAAACGATAAGGGACAATCGTGTGCTTCGGATTTCTTATTATGTTGAGGAAGTACGGGATTTATAAGAATTTTTCTTAGATCTTATGGTAAAAATTCTTGGATAATCTGAGACTTTTTGCCATAAGTGGCGCCTTGGCGCCCTACTATGTGCAATGGTAATTTTTCTTAGAAGATCGGTAATTTTTACTAGATCCTTCTCAGTGTACTTTTTATCACGCGCGCAGCTTCCGCGATGCTGAATAAATGAATATCTTGAAAGCCGATGGAGTTTATGTTTATATTCTTATCGCCGGCGCCTTCGTCAACGGCAAGTGATAATTAATCATCGGAGCCTCGCCATCCTCCGTATAATGCCACCCGATACTATACATATATCTGAGCGCCTTACCTCTATAAGCCTCTGATTAATACGAGCGGGGATCATGATTTCCGGGTCGCGGGGTTTATGAAACTATCAAGTCCTTCGCAGACACCCCCGGTACCGGTAGGGGATTAACCTCGAACCCTCCTGTAATATCTTCATCGGGTATTATAAAGCACGAAAGATTCGTGAGTGACGTCGTAATGTGCTCACGCGTACAGTTTACGTTATTATATGCAGAGCTACTCGGCCACCGTACGAAGGAATTTCTCTGTTCCGAAGACAAGAACCCAGGGGCGACTCAATTTTAAGTGTTTTAGTTTTAACGAGGACACTTTCGGTACTACGGTTTTACGGCAGACAGCACGGCCAGCGGTGACGATAATTTTGACATTTATCGACACAATTCCCGCTCGGGAGTTCGGGGAAAGGCTAAGATCAACGTCCGACAGGATTATCGTAAAACGGCAGATGGAATCAATAGAATGCCAAACACCTGGCACTGCCGGAAACTAAATTCGCACCCATCGGGGCGGAATGGATGTCGTCATTCGCAGAAGAGCGGAGCTACTTTGCGCAGAAACTGACACGTCGAATGTGAAGACTCCGCAAGGCAAGCACATTACTGGGTCCACACTGGTTGCTGTACGCCAAAATGTCATATCGGTCCTTCTGCGGCCGTTGCAGGCAGCCAGAGTGAAGCCGATGTCTTTCGATCACTAATAACCATTGGACGATGCTTTATGCCTAGCAAGTTGACGGACGGCTGCTCTTAGAGAAAAAAACTAAAAAACGGACACGTCCATTTGGGAACGAAACGAACCACAAAAACGGTAAAACGGACCGTACGTTTGGATTGGTCCTTTTTCGGTTACGGAAACCGAGGATCTATAAAAAATGTTGGCTAAGTTTAAAAATGTTATCAACTTGCTAGGGCGACGAGAAAAATTAAACACTTTCTCTGCGACATCATTTCCGGTTTGAAAATCTCACCTTCGGTTTGAAAATCTCACCTTCGGTTTGAAAATCTTGATTTTTGACCGGAAGTGACGTGATACCGGAAATATGTCACTTTCGGTTTGAAAATCTTATTTGTTGACCGGAAGTGACGTCATACCGGAAATATGTCACTTCCGGTTTAAAAATCTGATTTGTTGACCCAAAGTGACGTATTTCCGGTATGGCGTCACGTCGCGTAACGATGATCGAGTTGTTACACTATCTCGTTTATCAGAGTGGTCGAGTAATTGTTATTGCCAATCAGTTTGACCTTTCTGATCAATGAATGATTGATTGTCAGCAAAATAAAATTTAACGAGGGTGCGTCAAACCGTCGAGCTTCAGATTTTTCGCAGCAAATTCACCAGCGTACCCCCGGGGCGCGTCATATTACCTGACATTTTATTAACGTTGATCGATTGAAAAATGCCATGCACAAAAACTGGATAAAAATTTTATTCTATATTCGCTGCATATAATGAACGTATCGGATGCCATGCACGGTGGACTGGAAATAATTGTTTATTTTCACATAATCGTCAAACATCGAAATGTTACGTCACTTTACGAACAAGTGTTCCGAAGATTTCGAAAAGCTTTCGGATTCTTGCGTTCGTTCGCTGGGGTTAACTGTTCATTTGGTGGTCGATTCATCTTATATAAAGATGTCTGCAGCCTACATTTTGTTTAACCTCTTGTGTAACACGCGCGGTGGGGTGGGAAGGAACCCCACCCGGTAAGGAAGCTTGTGAAAAGAGAAATACAGACACGGCTTCGGGCAACAATGGAAAGTTCGTCTATTGTATGAGGCTCCTGTTGGATAACCTTCCCGAGGAAACGGAGGTGCAGTTCAATCTGCAAGAAAACTCGCGAACAGAATCTGAGAATGCGGATGAGATTGGGGCATCGGAGGAAGCGTGCACCGGCGGAGCCTTCGGTGCATTGGATTTAATTGATTTATGTCCAATTTGAATATTGTCGAGTAAATAAACGATTCTATTGGAAAACGATTTAAATTTAAAGTCGACGAAAGGAAGTTAGTGAGCTCGATTAATTCATTCGTCATTCTTAGTACAGTAAACTTCATCTATTGAGGAACTCAGTGCAATCCCGTTTCCCCTGAAGCGATGCACGTTTATCGGAACAGTCGACTATATATATATATGTAGACACGTTACCTTGGGATAGCATTTTAAGACGTTAGGTTGAACTTAAGATCGATCGAATCGATCTTAATTTCATACTAATAAGAAGCGATAAGATTTTCCACCCATCTTCACAATCGCTGATCATTCCATAGAAATGGATTCAAGAAATTCTTTTACTCGATAACCCATTCATGACGGTAGACGCTTCATAAAAGTTAATCGCATTTGGGATCCAGATATGATAAACTCTACACCGAAAAGGCGTCAAAGTACTTAAAGGTCTTAAGTCTTGAAGTTAAAATCGAACTGAAACTATAATCCAAATTGGGTTGCGACTTAACTCGTACTTAAGATCATACTTAAGTACGAGATCAACGAGGGGAAGATCGATCTGAACTTCAATCTTAAGTTCAAACTGACGTCTTAAAATTCAACCCTTGATCTTTCCCTCGGTCTTCCTCGCAGCAGGAGGAAAAAAAAGTTTCATTCAATTCAATTTGTTGAAGTCGAATAAAATTCATTTAAATATGAACCAACTACTCTATCCAGTCCTAAATTTGGATAAGTGTAGTTTATGCGAATCCATCCCCGCGATCTTTGTCTCCCCTTCCGCGGGGTGTAAATACTCACGTCGTTGAGACCCGCAATGTAAAATATCTTGTAACCATTCATCGATCGAGCCTGAGGGGGAGCTGTCGCGAATGCGTTAAATTTCGAAATTTCTGCGGGCGCGCCAGAAGATTTTCCACGTAAAGGTGGAACGCGTATTAGGCGCTTACAAATTCTCGGGCTGACGCTACGAGACGCCGGCAGTATAGCGAGTATAGGCAGCTGCTAGAGGCAGCCACCGAGGAAGACGGAGCATACATATAAATCGGGCAACTTAAGCCGGTATAATGGACTATCGATTTCCAGGCGGCATGAACGACGGTAACACACGAAGAGCTAAGGCCGGCACGCAGACAAGTAGGGGTGTGCCTCTTGTGCGCGTATGTACAGTGTATACACGTCGGGAGCAAAGCGCACACTAACACAGTGACTCGCGAGGGGAGTCGTTCAACTCGCAAGCGTGTTTATTTACTGGAAAATTAACTGCAAGTCGATGTCCCGTGCTCCACCGGATTAGAAAGAATGGTTTTCCTAATAGGGTCGAAGACGTGCCTCTTGTCCCAATCTTATATCCTGCATGCGCCGATGTATCCCCCCAGTTGCCCTGAAACATTCGATTAAAATTCTCTATCTCCTCTTTCGCTCCCTTCGACTTCCGCCGACCAAATAAAAATCCTCGATATGAAATAAGAAGAGTTCGTTCGTTTGTTCGCGAATTTCTTTTACATTTCGTAAAAAAGTCATGAGATTAAATCGATAATAATATTTCCGCGTTAACATTTCTGTGAGCGATGTAAGCCAATTTGTCCCAGTTTTGCGCTGAAACATTCGATTAAAATTCTCTCTGCGTTTTCACTTCCTTCACCTTCCGTCGACCGAATAAAAATCCTCGATATAAAATACGAAGAATTCGTTCGCTTGTTCTTGAATTACCTTTGCATTTAATAAAAAAAAGTCATCTTATTGAATTGAGAAGAATATTCCCACGTTACCATTTCCGTGAGCGAGGTAAGTTAATTTGTCCCAATTTTGCGCTGAAACATTCGATTAAAATTATCTATCTACTTTTTCACTTCCTTCACTTTCCGCCGACCAAATAAAAATCCTCTCTCTCCTCAGAATTGCTTTTACATTTCGTAAAAAAGTCATGTGATTGAATTGATAATATTCTCACGTTCACATTTCCGCGAGCGATATAAATTATATCAGTTTTGCGCTGAAACATTCGATTAAGATTCTGTACTTGCTCTTTTATTTTCTTCACCGTCCCGTCGCCAAATAAAAATCCACGATATGAAACAAGAAGAATCCGTTCGCTCGTTCGCGAATTACCTTTGCATTAGGTTAAAAAAAGGCATTTCATTGAATCGAGAATAATATTCCCGATTCAATAAAATGCAAGCCAATTTATCCCAGTTGCGCTGAAACATTCAATTCACCCTACAACTCATGACTTAATTTTGTTATCTTCGAACGCATGACTGGGGTCCGAACGCACCCCACGATTTTCTTTATCATAAAACCGCTCCTATACTGATAGACAGATTTTCTCATAAATGGTTTTCTTCCTTTTTTTCAAAAGGAAGAGAATGGTGTACTAGAAATCTAATTTATTTATTTATTTATTTAGTTAATGAAAAACCCATTCGAAGACCGAAAAAAATCATTTTTTCCCCCCAGTTACGAGTCGTAGGCTTAAGATTCTTTGCCCCTTCACTTTCTTCATCCTCCCCTCGCCGAATAAAAATCCTCGATATGAAACACGTCCAATCCGTTCGCTCCTTCGCGAATGACCTTTGAATTTCGTTAAAAAAGGCGTTCGCTTGAATCGAGAATAATATTCCCGCGTTAACATTTCCGCGAGCTCGGTAAGCCCCGACATTAGGCGCGCCGCGTCGCCCATCTCGCGGGGTTCCTACTCCATTAATTCGTCAGCGAAATCGTGCGAGCTAGCTCCGACACCCCCGCGGTTTCAGTAATTCCTCGGGCGCAGTCGGGGCCTCCCTTTCCCTCGCTTTTCACCTATCCCTCAGCATCCGGTGTTACCGCGAATACGCCACCGACGAAACTCGATACCGTACAACGAGAAACTACACCCGAAGCTTGATTGTCGTCGGCGCGAATTGAATTAACCCCTCCGGTGCTCGGATAAAGACTGGTGACGGCGAGGTTAAAAGCACGGAATTATTTCCTACCTCGCAGGCGATTAACGCGAATCAACTTAGCTGCACCGCAAACCAGCGAGCTTTCCGAGTTTGTATCCGCGGCCTTGTCGAGCTCGGTTGAGATTCCGGTCTGTTCGTCGTCATCCGCCACGAAGATTTTTTCCGCCAGTGCCGTCAGTTATCGTATGACTGGTGCCAGTTTCGCTCGCCGTTTCTCCCGGCGGTCGACAGTGATTGATGTCCGATTTAACGGTTGTCCATCGACGCCGATATCAGGGAATCCACAACGGAAACCCCTCGCTGTTCGACACCGAAACTCTCGGTTCTGCACGCGCTTCGCGATCCCCGAGCTTTGTTCGTGTTTGGACACAACGGGTGCATGACTGGCCGGAAATCATAACTTTTCGAACCCAGTCTCGAGTTGACTTTTAATTAATTTACTTTCGTGTCACGAAAATAACTAGGGTAAAAGTGAACATGGCCCACCTCGATTAACGCGTAAATCAATTATATGTGGACCGGTCCATATTGCCCCCTTTTACCCTATAAGCTAACTTAAATTCCCGATCATGCAACGATCATTCGGTGCTATAAATACAATACTGTGCTCCAGTGACGCGCTAATTTTCCGGGTGAAGGACGATCTCGATCCACTCCTCGTAACGTCGTTATCCCTACGGTAGATACATCGATACAAGAACGTACCGATCTTTCGTACCGTTAACCCTCCGCCGGTTGAAACGCCGGAAACCGTACGGTGACGCGCGAGGTTGGTGTAACGATCTTACGGCGGAGAGACCGGCGAAGGGTTAATACACTTCTCGACAGTTTAGCTCTAACACTCGTGTATAGTTATATAATCTCGCGACTTGATTGCAACCTAATTGCGAACCGATGTGAACCGACAAATTGTCTCGTGTTCGCGTTACACGTCCCGCCTGGCAACTCGTCTTTAATGGGACGAACATTAGTTTTTACCCGGAAGATGAGTGACGCCCCAAGTTGTATACCACTTCTATGGTTCCTTTTTGCCCCGCTCCCTGTATCTCGATAAAACAGCAGTGCGGCTCCGTTTATACCTTTCCACATTTGGCTCTTTCACTTGCACTTCGGGTTTTGTCCCACGGTTATACACCAAAGACACGCCATCGAGCAACGAGAAAATCGTTAAACGCTATCGAAGCTCGTGGACATTCCCTCGGTCCGTAAGAACCCAATACCCTCGGGAGTCTGACGTTGTGTCGAACTCACGTGAGTTTTCCCTCAGCGGCACTTTCGGACACGCGAACAGTTTTACACCCGTTCGACGCTTTCATCCCCAGTGGCGACGGCGCTGCAGTCCACACTTCAAAGTGAAAACAGCCGTAAACCACCGAGGCGTAGAAAAGAAGCCGAAGAGCCCAAGAACGACGAAGCATTAAACGTTTCAACGAATTCCCTCCTTTCCACCTACACCGAAAACAACCTTTCTGTCTATAAAGTCTCTCGACTGTTGTTCCAAAACCGTGCAATTTTCCATAGATTTATTGATCGTTATGGTTACGCGACTCGATGTAAATCCTTGTCGAAGATAGCTCAGCACGAAACACGCTTATAGGGTACGACGGATCCGTAAATTGCCCTACTGAGGTCGGTCGAGTGGTGCTGCGGAGGTTGCAGTGCATGCGTTGGTTAACCGTGTAATGCAGCTGCGAGTGGCGCGGGTGCTTCAACCGCGTGTCTATGTACTGCAGCTCGCATACCCGCGAGCCTATCTACGAGAGATTACGGTGTAATTATCGTTAATGAGATTTCGAAAATTGATATTTAGGGCAACCGACGTGAACAGCAAGTGCGGGACACTTTCGTGCGAAGCTTTTGTACGGTTATGCGCAGAACTTCGGTTGCTTCTGGCCTTACCCGTGTAGGCTTTCGCCGATAATGCGATACGAAACGGGCCGATATCGGCGCGGCCTCCGGCGCGGTGTACCGGAAGTTCATGTCGTTAATCTGTTGCAATGCCATATTATACCTCAATGCAGTTCGCGAAATTATTATCACACCTGAAGTGTAAAAAAAAAAAGAAAAATTAATCAGAACAATGCCGTGTTTGTTGTACCGCGATACTTTCGTCCGAATATACCCGGAAAAATAATTTATTTTATTAAAATTAATATTTATTTTAATTAAGTAAGTAAATATTAAATGAAATAAATATTTTACTTAAACGAAATAAACGGTGGCCGTCAAATAAATTATTTTTCTGCGTGTAGAGAAGCGTGGACATAGTTATACGATACGCTTTAGCACTCGGCACTGTCCGTAGCGATCATTATTGAAATTTCTAAAATTGATATTTAGGGCAACCGACGTGAAGAGCAAGTGCCGGGACGCTTTCTTGCGGAGCTTTTGTACGGTTATGCGTAGAACTTCGGTTGCTTCGATACGTCGATAATGTGTTGCAATGCCATATTATGCCTCGATGCAGTTCGCGAAATTATTATCGCACCTGAAGTGTAAAAAAACAAAGAAAGAAAAATTAATCAGAACAATGCCGCGGTTGTTGTACCGCGGTACTTTCGTCCGTGTGGAGAAGGGTGGATATAGTTATACGATACGAGGGCGCTTTAGCACTCGGCAGTGCCCGCCGCGAACGAAGCGAACGAGGTAGGCCAAAGGGTGATGGAAAGGGAACAGCGGAAAGGGGGCTGGGGTCGTTCGTTAGCAAAAGTCAGATGAGTGAAAAGGTTGCAGGAAGGACAAAGGGTCGCGAGGCTGTGGAACAAGGGGTGGAAGTAGACGAAGAGATTTATGTATATAGCGAAGAAGAAGGCGGAAGATAAAGGTAGAAATACACGGAAGGCGAGTAGGCGGACGGAGGGGGATGATCGTCCCCTAGACACTACGAAACTATCACACGGCACAGATCTCTATTCAAAGAATTATCCGTGGCGCTGAGTTGGCTCTTGCAACCCCAATACCTGGCAAGGCCAGTGCTGTCCCAGTCCTGGTTAACCACACAAGCCCTACATGTCCTCTTAGCAAGTTTAAGCACAACAGTGGATTCAATGACGATGTACGACAAGTTGCACTGTTGGAACTGGCAATAAAGAAAATAATGGTAGTAACTGCATTTATTGACAATATTTGACATGGTACTGACATTGATACATTTAGAAGATTATTTGCAGTATAGATTGTACCGCGTATTTGGTTTTGGGGCGGATATTATAAAGTACAATCGCAGCCAAACATCTCGAGAACGAACTGTCCAATGTCTGTTCCTACTGAAAGTCCGATCAAGGCTGTAGTCATCTGGTCAATCGATAATCTGTAGGTTTGACATTTATCATACTGAACGATTCGATGCTCATCTCGCACTCAGTCAATGCTCATCTCTATATTCGTTACAATATTTCTATTGCTATTGCGAACGGGCTATCGACCTGAATCCTTCAACCTCTGATATGCTTTTTTATACTAGTGCGTCCGTTTTTCGGTGGGAAAGAGTGGTCTTTTGTTTTCTCCGTGTAGGAGAATAGGGTGGCGATATTCTTAAGCTGCACGTAATTCCTAATTCTAATATAGGAGAGCAAATACGTTTATACATTTTTACTTGATGCTTTACGTGGATCTTTCGCTCGCTGAATGTTATTTTCCTGAAGTGTGACGCTCTTGATGAAATGTTCTGCTTGCAGTATTGTAGGTTGGTGTTTGAAGTTAAATTGATGTTATATGAAAAAACCTAAATATTGTGCCTTTTGCTTAAGTGTTATTTTTACGTTGAAAAAGTTGGATTTTTAGTGATTGCGAATTTATCTTGTGGTCGAAGGTGAGCAGTTGCGATTTAAGTGGTTTTGATTTGAACTACAATTTGTTGAACCAGGCCACGGTCTTGTTGACAGCAGTTTGGAGCCTTTCTATTGTTTTTTGTAGGTTTTCTTGGTAAAAAAAAAAAAAGAATTATCAGCACTGTTACGATCCCATTCGGCAGACACATTAAATCCATGCCTACTCTGTCATTGCCTTTTTACCAACGTCCCTTCGGTACAGAATAAAAAAGTAAAGTCAAACGGTGCGGGAAGAAGTAAAAATTGTATAGCTATATAGAGATTTGGCGAAAGGTTCTTCGTATTCAAAACCCGAAGCGTTCTCCAGCAATTTCATTAAATTGAGCACGTCTCGAGTTGCGGTATAGCATACGCGCATTGGTCTTATATTGCTATACAGTCCGGCAATATAAACGACGAGAAATACGCCTCCCACTATTTAATCCCTCGAGCTCGAGCAGTGGCAGAACAGAGGGGTGAAATAACGGCTGGGAACGGATAAATCCGAGGCGGTATAGAGTACAGTGGGGAAGGAAGCGAGTATATATCGCGTACTCCTCGGGGCACGAGCACGTTTGCCGTCGCTACCCGCTGCCGTCGGAAACAGGCACTTCGATTATCCGAACGTTAAAATTCAACGCGCGACCGTGCGTCGATGCCGGCGGTATGCTGAAATACCTTCATTCACCGACCGACCTCTATCTCACCTCGCCCTCATCCGCAGCCTTTACTTATTTCGACAAAGTTCGAAAAGGGTCGAGTGGAGTCGGCTCCAGCCACCAAGAAACACTTCACCCAGCAACCCGTGCAGTTTCAACAATTACGAAAAAAAAAAAATTGTTTTATTTTTTTATTATTCGGATTTTCCCCCGTTTTCAGGCATCTGCGCCTATTCCGGGTCGGCCCGGGTCAGTAGCCAGTCCTCCCTTGCGGCCGCATCCAACTTCCTCCTTTGTATCGCATTTGCCATGTCATTTCTACCATGGGCATAGGGAAACTGCGGAAAACCTATGCCGATACAGCAGGTCTCAGGCTCGATTCCTGGCATCGGAGCTTCGTCGCGTTTCACCGAGAATGTAAACATGGAGTACAGGTATATACATCCGACACTCATACTTACAGTTACTACGTGCGAGTGACCGATGTATATATCTGGAGCTTCGTCCTGTCCATATTTTTATCCTCGGCGAAACTACGAAACCGGGAATCGAACCGTCGACCTGCCGATTCTTTGGTCTAGAGGCAAAAAAAAAATAATAATAATAATAAATTTAAAAAATGAGTTAAAAAAAATTGCATGAAATCCAAAAAATTCAAAATGACATAAAATTTAAACGGTTCGATCGATTTTCTTGAAATTTTAATGGGATCCTCGGGTGATCGGATTCTATCTGTGTACGCGTTTTCAGCCCGACTGGACGAAATTTGGCAGAAACATTGACTATTAACCACACAAGCTGTGTGCAAAATTTCAGCCTGATCGGTGGAGGCGTTCCCGAGATATAGCCATTTGATTTTTTCGCGTCTGATTCACACACACACACATACATCTGGACATTTTTTCTAAATGTGATTTTTCGATGTTTTGGAACATTCTGAACACGTTTTCATTAAAATCTCGAAAATTTGTTTTTTTATCATCACAAAGCTTCCTCTATGAGTAAGCAAAAGACCATTTGATTGCAAAGCTTGTTGAAAATTCCGAGCAGAGTGCAGTGTGCCAGTGGTGCGTCCACCTGCGTCGAAATTTATCGATGTGCCCGTTTATCGTACGCGTGCGCATCGCCCCGTCGGGCTGTATCTCCGTCTCGATCTCCGCTCGGGAAATAAGCGCGCACGCCGGAAAGCTTCACGGAAGCCGGGAAGCAAACAAAGCGCGAAATAGACTGTGTACACCGGATGCCGCTCGAGCTGTAACTCGAAAGGCAACGATCGATCTTGAGTCGCGGAGGCGAAAGGCCCGCCGTGAGGGGGCGAGGCGTGCCGCGTCGAGTTTGCCAACAGCTTCGCCGTAGGGTTGGAGCTTCTTCTGCCCGGTGCCGAAGCTACTGCAAGCTTTCAGCAGGCTCGGGGTGCGGGCTTACCCCGCCCGATCCCCGCCTGTGACGGCACTCGAGTATCGTCGTTGCCATCCTCGTCTCCTTCCTGCCAGCGTATTCCACAGGCCATCGTCCTCCTCTTTGTCTCCTCTCAGTCTTCATCGTCCTCCCCTTGGCCCCTTCCTTCCCCGGCTGGACATATTTCTCTTTGCCTTTCTCTTCTATAGGGTAGAGCGGGGCAAAATGGGGCAACGAGGCAAAACGGGGTTTTCGGGCAATACGTCATTTTCCAATAATTTTTGGATGCCCGAATTCGCACTATCGGATACATCAGGCTTTTTTGCCCAGTTTTGCCACTTTGTCCGTGCCAAAAATTATTGGAAAATTTAGTTTTGCCCAAAAACCCCGTTTTGCCTCATTGCCCCATTTTGCCCCGCTCTCCCCTACACTCTACACTTCCGTCGTAGTTTTGCAATTTCGTGAAAAAGCCAATGTTGGATCTTCAACGAGTATAATTGAGCTCCCAGAAAAAAATTTTATTTGACGGCCACCGTTTATTTGATTTAAGTAAAAAATTTATTTGATTAAAATAAATATTTATTTTAATTATGTAAATAGTTACTTAAATGAAATAAATATTTATTTAAATCAAATAAATATTTTACTTGAACCAAATAAACGGTGGCCGTCAAAGACATTTTTTTTCTGGGTGAGGGCGATGATCAGTCAAGTTCATCGGAGCGTCTCCCACATTTGGGAAATTTGGGAAAATTGGTGGTAATCCTCGGCAGCTCTTCGAGGCAGTCTTCGAAAATATCCTCTTAATTTTTTTTTAACAAGCTTGGCCAGTTCGCATCCTTTGAAGTCTGGTCTTCCTCTCGGGGCATCGGGAGCGAAGTTGAGAAGCATTTTGGGTCGAAATAACAATCTTCCGGGATGATGAAAAGCGTGCGCGACGTCCGTTCCGGCTTCGCTTTCTCATAACCCGGAAAGAAAATACTAACTGCCGATAAACGACGAGAATTGTTTTCTCCCCTTTCCCCCCTCACCCTTCGGTCTCCTCTCGTCCTCTATTTTTTTATATTCTCCGCGAGTCCGCCACCTCCTTTCTCGTTTACGTGCTTTAGTTCCTTCGCACTCGCATCTTTGCCCATCCTCGACTTTTTCCCTCTATAGGCGGCTCCTCCCTGCTTTCATAAAAGCCAATCTTTTTTCGTTTTATCTCCCCGCGCGGAGGCCACAAACGATCTTCCCGATGAGGTGTTCCACTTTACCACCAGTGGCTTCCTCTCTTATGACTTTCATCGTCATTTTACTTCAAAACTGCGAAGCTTTATTTTTCAATGCACAGGCGCGATCAGTTTTTCCGCACTCTTCTGCAGGTGTCCGTGCACCCATTACTCTAGAAGCTCCGTGCGTCGCAGCCGCGCTCGACCGCGAATCGACTTTAGTCTGTGTACTCACGTAAAATCAGGAATTTCATACTGAAAGCTCTCCTTCTCGATCAAGTCATCCCGCGTTTTACTGCAGCGAGAAGGAATATTGATGGAGACAGTTGTTTTTTTTTTTCAATCTTGCCTCTCGTAACTACGAAATGATCTGAAAGTAAGGGTTTCCGTCTCCATCGTCAGAGTTGTGTGTCGTCGGTCGGAGCGCAGATCGGACATAAAATCAGTTGCGATAGAGCGCGCTATACTGTTAGATTTATGTCCATCGCTCTTTGGACCAACGTCTCCCATTACCTATTTTTTACGCTATGTACCGATTATGTACCGATATACTTTAATCTATGTACTTACATCAAATCAGAAATCCTATACAGCAAGCTCTCTGTATTGAGAGGAAATTTCGATGACGCAGGTTGTTGTTTTTTTATCTTCACTCTCCTAATTATTAAGTGATCTGAAAATGAGGGTTTCCGTCCCTGGCAACAGGGTCGTGTGCCACTGTTGGCTGAATGCGTAGCTCCAATCGGACATAATATGCGTCGCAATACAGCGCACAAGAGTGTTAAATTTATGTCCAGCGCTTCTTTATGTTATGTACCCATTTCCATCGGAACGCCGTGCGTTGCCGCCGCGCTTGACCGCGAATCTACTTCAGTCTATATAGTTACGTAAAATCACGAATTCCATACAGCAAGCTCCCCATTTTGAGCGAGTCATCCCCAAATTAACTGCGTTGAGAGGAAATCTTGATGCCGCTGGTCGTTGTTTTTTTTTTATCTCGACTCTCCTCATTACTAAGTGATCTGAAAATTAGGGTTTTCATCAACAGGGTCGTGTGTCACTGTTGGCTGAATGCATAGCGCCAATCGGACATAAAATCAGTTACGATACAGCCCACAAGAGTGTTAAATTAATGTCCAGCGCTTCAGTCTATATACTTCAGTCTATATACTTACGTAAAATCACGAATTCCATACAGCAAGCTCCCCATTTTGAGCGAGTCATCCCCAAATTAACTGCGTTGAGATTAAATCTTGATGCCGCCGGTCGTTGTTTTTTATCTCGACTCTCCTAATTACTAAGTGATCTGAAAATGAGGGTTTCCGTCAACAGGCTCGTGTGTCACTCTTAGCTGAATACATCGCGCCAATCTGACATAAAATCAGTTGCGATAGTGCGCACGAGAGTGTCAGATCTGTGTCCACCTCTCTCCGGAACAATGTCACGCGGCTCTGCGAACAGATATAGTATTTGAACGTTGTCCTCTAGTGCATCACTCGATTCTCAGCAAGAGAATAGCATCAGCGAGCAGACAGGAACCACTAATCAGACCGTTTCCACTTAATTTGCCGGGGTAATTAACCGTCGCGTTCGCCTTCGCTCGGCGTGAGTCGCCTCGGCATCGCCCAGCGTGCATCTCACCCATCCCCCCGCTCCCCCCCCCCCCCGAACCTAAACCCAGGTACTCCATTATTATGCATGGAGGCCTATTGTGTCCGAGCAACCCGCGAGGAGCGTTGAGCGTACCACGGCAGCCGGCGTACGCGGCGCACTGAGAGTACGTACAGAGCCTGTTCAGGCCGTCGCCACAGGCGCCACAGATTTGCCTGCACAGCATTCCCGGTCTATGCTATAATACCCCGCGATATTCCCTCGGTGAATTTCTCTAATTTAACGTGAGCACCGCACCCACGCGCAGACGCCCCATCCTTTTTTTCTTTCCTTTGTAATTCTGCTGCCATCTCGTAGCCCACCACATTCAAAATTGCTTATTCATCAGGCCGCTATCGCTGCGTACTTTAAACTGTAATTAGCCCGAGCTGCATTCAAAACCCCCCGCGGGATTTTATTCTTTCTGCGATTTTTTTATTAGCTAAAACGCCACCGGCATTAAATTTACACGGTTTGTGGAATCAGTTAATCATCCGAATATTATGAGTTGACGCGATAAGCCGACTCGACGAACCCGAACGACTGCTCGAAGCAATCCAACGAGGTAAATGGCCGGGAAGCTCGCTTTAAGGTAGCTATGTCGCTTCCCGCTCATCTCGCATAAGTTCGAGAAAAGTAAGCGAATATCGCAAGTACTTCTCGATGATGTAAAAATCTGAAAAAATTCATGCAGATTTAAGATACTGAGAAGATTAATTTTGCACAATAATAATTCCAACATGTTATAAACAAATTAATCAAAAAATTAATTGTTTAATAAATTGCCCGGCAAAACAACTTTTTTTTCTATGAAAATGATTCGTTTATTTTTCTGAAAAGGAATACATTTTTTCAGATTTTTCAATTAGCTTTGATTAAAAAATTTTTTTATGTGGAAAAAATGTCTGAAAAAACACAATAATCAAAAGTCATTGAAAAATCTGAAAAAATTCACACGTATTCAGAAAAATAAACGAATCATTTTCAATTTAAAAAAAAGTTGTTTTGCCGGGTAATTTGTTAAACAATTAATTTTTTCATACATTTGTTAATACCATTTTGGAATTATTATTATGCAAAATGAATCAGTACCTTTAGTATACATGATTTTTTTCAGATTTTTACACCATCAAGAAGTACTTGCAATTTTCTCTTATTGTTATCGAACTTATGCGAAGTCAGCGTGCAGCGAGACTCCCTCCTTAAATGGGGCACGAGGCAAAGGCGCATCCACGGTGTGGCAAGTGCCGAGATGGATGATAAGGTGTATCCGGCAATGGAAAAAGATAGCGTTCTAACACCTAATTGATTTCACGGTAATTCGGGTTTCCAATTCCATAGCGAACCTCGCGACCATGACCCGGCTGTTAGTCTGCCTCTAAGAGCGCCGTCAAAGCTGATGTGCACTCGAATCCTCGACGACTTCTCCGGCACCGTGGTTCGCTGCGAAGTGTCGCACACGGAAGTGCACGGCCCTCCTGGCAGACGTGCCTGGATTACGCATATTAACGCTCGAGGAACGCGTAATCCGAGATGGCATAGGGTACACAAACCCGTGCTTCTGCGTTACATTCCGATGTATTTAAATGGATGCATCCTCGTCCGCGCTCTCGAAGCGAACCCGCTCAGAATCTACAGCTCGCTTGACATGATCTTGAACCGGCAGTTCCGTGAACGTTGAAGACGTATTTTCGCGTTTCAGTTAATCCGACCCGAGAAGATAATCCCTTAAGACCAGACCTTTCGGATCCCCGGATATCTTTCGCCGTGTATTCAGGAGAAGCTACTTCACTGACGAAACGTACACTTGATTATTGACAAATTTTTTTATCGGATTTTGAGTCTTGTTTTTCACCTCGGTACACTCAGTTTCCGCACGAGGATATTCGTCGCCGAGTGCACACTGTCAGAGTTCCGAGTCGGAT
Organism: Ichneumoninae sp. A BG-2022a; assembly: GCA_030522665.1. Taxonomy (NCBI): domain Eukaryota; kingdom Metazoa; phylum Arthropoda; class Insecta; order Hymenoptera; family Ichneumonidae; species Ichneumoninae sp. A BG-2022a. The sequence continues at coordinate 4,755 of JAPYZC010001714.1, read as the reverse complement.
GGGATAGATAGAGGATGAGATAGATACGGATAGACCGAGGATGCTATCGGCATGTTCGTACTCGGGAATGGACGTGTACGACGTGCTCAAATTAATTACCTTAAGTAGCCGAGACTCTGGTAATTGGCTTTGCCTACTCAGCGCTGCGCCGAGGTATACGACGACTCCCCGTCGCGAGTGTGCGTCGCGTGGATTGATTATCCGATAGAGACGATATTCGCGTGTCTCGGAGTGACAATTAGTCATCGAATACGCAACGAGAAAGGCAACTCAAATGGGCGAAAGTAACGGTTGGTCGGCCAAAAGGGAGACTCAAACTTTTTCGCCGCCGATTTATCAATTCGCCAACTCTCGCTCGTTCTTGTGCTCTCTTGGAAGCTCTCAGGTTAAAAAATGCCATTTTATTCTCACTTGGTAGATAAACTCTTTACTTTGATTATTCTCCCGATCACGTCAAACATCAATCAAAAAAAGCCACCTAACCGATCAGGAAAAACGTCTTCAAGCTCCCAAAAAATAATTTACGCTTTTGCTGTCTTCTGGCCTAGCTTTAAGTCCTTGTTCGTTCGACAACGGAAACTATACGACGAAATGTTGCATCTCAACTTTCCTTCTGGGAAGAAAGATCGTTAAGCCGAACGGATACCCTGTGATGGACTCATATTGACTACAATGCTGATGTGTTATCATCCCGGCACCGGGATCTTTGATTAAGTTACGCGAAGCAAAGGCGCGATAGCGGTGGTTGCTGCCGCTGCGGAACCGGGCAAACTTTCGCGATGGATAGATAAACAGAAGTTGTCTGGGTGTACTAGCTGAATGCGGTACACGTTGAAAATGAGATATCTCAATCTCCATTAAACTGTTAATGAATTACTTTATACGAGACTATGTATTTGTCAGATCACAATACGAACGTCCCGTTTGCTGGAATTAGATTATTAAGATGAGCAGTTTTACAAGTTGCTTTTGCACGGAACCACAGAACTGACACTATATGGGGACACTATTCCTCAGAATAGACGCCCGACTACGACGTTCAGAAATATTCTGCGGATAATTGGGTCAGTTGAAATCTTCGATCCTGTGAGAAATATTTAAGCTGTGCTCTACTTTAGACGATGGAGACACTTGAAATACTATCTCGCTTATCGCTATGATTAGCGCACTGGTGTATGCACTGAGAAAAAAAATTGGTTGGATTAACCAAAAGTCGCGGTGACATACGTTCAAAGCTGTTATTCGTTTAATACAAATAAAGCATTGCCTCGATAAACGATTATTTGCTTCAATTTATTCAAAACTTGTCAATTGAAAGAAACATATTTGTTGAACGTATATCACCGCGCATTTGCTTGATTCAACCATTTCTTTTTCTCAGTGTGTGCGCTATCTCACACAGTACCGGATCGCTATATATGCTATATGTACTTTTCGTATATATGTGCAATGCAATGATGCAATGTGATTTATGTGATTTTCTCTGCAATTCCCTTTCGTCGTGTCTCTCTTGGTCCCCGTTATTCGACGGTCCTCAGTTGGTCTGGTTTTTTACACCATTTAGTTACACCATACAAGTTGCTTTTACATCGAACCGCAAAGCGGATACTTTGAGAGGGAAAGGAGTCCTTTGAATAGACGTTTGACTAAGATATTCAGAAATACTGTGCGCCACTTGTGTCAGTCGAAGTCTTCAATGCTGTCAGAAATATTTGCGCAGCACTCCAAGTTCAGAGGATGGAGACATTTTAGTAATAATTTCTCATTCACAACTAGCTCTCGCAATGATTTATTTGCTTTTCTCTGTAATTCCGTTTCGTCGCGTCTCTCTTGGTCCCCATTAGTCCGTACAGTAAAATACCGTGCGGAGGATTCCTTGTGAGGGAACGAGTCCTCAGAATAGCTGCCCAACGAGGACCTTCAAAAATATTCTCCACACAATAGGTCAATCAAATTCTTCAATGGTTAGTGAAATATTTAGGCAGTACGTTAAGTTTGGAGGATGGAGAAATTTTAGTAATAATTTCTCGTTCATCACGAGCTCTCGCAATAATTTATTTGCTCTTCTAGAATCTGACTAGAATCTTCAGAAATATTTTCCACAAAATAGGTCAATCAAATTCTTCAATGGTTTGAGAAATAGGGTAAAAGTGGTGAATATGGCCCACCTCGATTAACACGTAAATCAATGATAAGTGGACCGGGACATATTCCCCACTTTTACCCTATTAAGGCAATTATTTAAGTTTGGAGGATGGAGAAATTTCAGTAATAATTTCTCGTTCATCACGAGCTCTCGCAATGATTTATTTGCTTTTCCCTAACTCCCTTTCGTCGCGTTTCTCTCGATCTCCATTATTCGCCCGTCTGCACGTTTATCTCGTGTAACTCTGTGTACGACTCACTTGATCGCCGAACTGTTGCTAATTGAGTTTCTTCCCTTTCCTCGCCGCGGCCGGTATTGTGGCTCTCACTATAGCGGTTCTGGTGTTACCGCGGGTATCGTCTCGTCGGACTCAAACGGACCTCCACTACTGCGAGTGCGATGCCGAGCGCAACGACTCGGCCCGACTGCAAACCCCGCACGAAATCGTCGGATGGTCGAAGCTCGCTGGCTAACGCAAATAAATTGCTGAGAAATCGAATCACCGGACGTGGTTCTTCTCCGCTTCTGGGATTTATCACGTAATTTGCGATTCGGTGGAGATAAAAAATATTTACCGTGATGGATGGACGAACGAGTCGGGTATTTGCCGAGCCGAAATTCATCAACGTGCCTTGACGCAGAACAGTTACGCGAACAATGGAATAAAAAAATCATGAAATTCGAAAAATTCAAAAAGACATAAAATTTAAACGATTCGACCGATTCTCTTGAAATTTTAATGGGGTCATCGGGTGATCATATTCCATCTGTGTACGTTTTTAGCCCGATTGCGAAAAATTGCGAGCGCCAGAGCGCGAAAAGACATTTTTGAAGAAATAAAAAATGGCGTACAAAAAAAAGAACTGAACATTTTTGGATGAAATTTTGACCAAACATTGACTACTGATCACATATGATGTGTGCCAAATTTCAGGTTGATCGGTCAAGGCGTTCTCGAGTTATAGCGGTTTGAATTTTGCACATCCATTTCATACACACACAAACATACATCCGGACATTTTTTCTAAATGTGATTTTTCGACGTTTTGGAACATTCTGAACATGTTTTTATTAAAATCTCGATTACCAAAACAAAGCTTCTTCTATGAAGAAGCAAAAATGAGGAAGCAATCTGAAAACGTTGTTGTCAGGCTTTATCTACAACGAGTGTGTATTATTCTGTCGAATTTCACTGTCATATAAATATTTTGCATATTTTATCATTAAATTGCTGCATACCGCAGCAATGAATTGTTGAAAGCCGGGTAGAAATGCAGGGTGATTCTGGCGTACGCACAGCCACATGCACGCACATCGCCGATTGCACACTCGGTCATACTTATGTCTGCATTGCACGTACACCCGAAAAGTATGTATAGGATATATAGTGAAGCGTTACCGCGCAGGATAGCGCACACACACAAGCGGACGTACAACGCCCCGGGGGCTCTAATCAAGTGCTATGCGAAATAATTACATTCGCTCGTAGCCGGAGCTCGTCTGTGTTTAGAGCAAGCTGCGACTCGGCATTACGGGCGGGGCGAGCTGGAAAAGTACTGACACCCGCCCGTTCACCTGTCGTGCAAATCCACAGAGCCTTCCGTCGATCCCACGAAATCCTCTTTCGCAACTTCGTTATAATTCGTCGTGAAATTAAACTGATTTTCAGAAATAGTGATTTACCGCGGAGATACGAATATAACTGTAGAACTCATGTATAGGGATATTCAAAAAATGCGATTTTTATTTTACTAATTTTCTTTACGTTTTGGCTCTAAAATGTGATTTTACGCCTTGAATATAAAATCAAATTTCTAACATGCTATTCTCTTCCTTATTAAAAAACGAAGAGATTTTTGTGCGGAAAATCTCTTTTAGTGTTCCTTGTACGTAAAAAAACGCGTGGGATGGATGTCTACTCGCATCACAAGTTGGAAGGTAGAAAAAATTACACATGCAGTGTGCACTCAGAAGAAAATGGTTGAATTAACCAAAAGTCGCGGTGACTTACGTTCAAAGCTGTTGTTTCGTTGATACAAATAAACATTGTTTTCTCAACGATATATTTGGTCCAATCGATTCAAAATTTGTCGATTGAAACAAACATTTATATTGTATCAACCAAACCTTTATACTGTATTGTAACAAACATTTATTTTGTATCAAACAAACCTTTACATTGTATCAACAAACATTTATATTGTATGGTAATAAACATTTATATTGCAGTACCGAAATCTTCGCGCTGACTTCGCATAAGTTCGACAACAATAAGAGAAAATTGCAAGTACTTCTGGATGGTGTAAAAATCTGAAAAAAATCATGTATACTAAAGGTACTAAGAAGATTAATTTTGCATAATAATAATTGCTAAATGTTATTAAGAAATGTATCAAAAAATTAATTGGTTAACAAATTTCCCGGCAACAAAACTTTTTTTTTTACGAAAATTATTCGTTTATGTTTCTGAATACGTATGAATTTTTCCAGATTTTTAAGTAACAGTTGATTTTTTTATTTTTTTTATAGAACAAAAATCAACGATTACTTAAAAATCTGAAAAAATTCATACGTATTCAGAAAAATAAACGAATCATTTTCATAAAAAA
>JAPYZC010001713.1:0-19549 GCA_030522665.1 Ichneumoninae sp. A BG-2022a | reverse complement strand
TAGACCAAAAATCAACGATTACTTAAAAATCTGAAAAAATTCATACGTATTCAGAAAAATAAACGGATCATTTTCATAAAAAAAAAAGTTTTGTTGCCGGGTAATCTTTTAACCAATACATTTTTTGATGAATTTGTTATTAACATCTTGCAATTATTATTATGCAAAATTAAACTTCTCAGTACCTTTAGTATACATGATTTTTTTCAGATTTTTACGCCATCAAGAAGTACTTGCAATTTTCTCTTATTGTTGTCAAACTTATGCGAAGTCAGCGCGCAGTGAGATTCCCTCCTTAAGACTTTAACTACTTTCATTATACGATTTTTCGATTTTATCGTTATTATTATTTCCAATATTAAAAAAAATATTTTTAATATCTTCGGTATACGATTTTTTGTGATTATCCTCAACATTTCGCATTACGTGTATCCCGTAGCAGGTTTGCTTTACACCGTGCTGTACGTGCCGCCCAGGGACGATGAAAACTTTTCTCGCACTCCGGGCCATTAATAATTGCCACGAAACAGCGCGGATTTCTGAAACATTTATTAATATCACTCCGGGGTAGAGTTTCGCCAGATTGCCACTTGAATCATCGTTATCCGAACTCTTGAATATTGCATGCTCCGCCGCTGCGGAATAATCCCGTGAAAAGAATAAAAAAAAGCGGCGTCACTCCCCCTCTCTCTATTAAAAATTCCCCTCGCGGATTTTTCTCTTTTTGCAACCCCTAAAAAAAATTTAAGGATCTTTGATACATAAAAAATAAACATCACTCCTTCCCTCTAAATCATGAGAGATAAAGATTCATCTCTGGATGTAGAGCAGGTATTATACGAAACCTGCGGGAGGAAACGGAATAATCGCGAAATTCCCCCTCCACTTTTTTTCTCTCGCTATCAAGATCTCCGCGAGGGAGCCACGAGGGTTTGAAAATTTTAGCTCGGGACTCCTGAGGGGTCGAACTAAGGAGAGATACCGATTGATAAAGGTGGAATTCGAACGATTTTGTCTCGCGGATATCGCGAAACTGTTATCTAATTTTCGATGAATTATTAAAGGAGTTTGATAACAGATGCTTTGGGGCGGGTAGGGGGGGGGGGGCGCGTTGGGTGGTTTTAGTTCGACCCGGATGGTTGCAGCCCTTCGGCATCGCGGGAATCGCGGCTCTATGGATCCCATTCGTGTTTCCCAACAGGGAGTCCCGATTGCGCGCTCTCGATTCCGCGAGCTCTCTATATCATGCCTTTGCGTTCCAGCCTCGCGACGCGAATTATCGCGGGCTCATGGCCCGAGGGCTGCCATCTGTTTCGGCGGTGGAACACTCCTACCCAATCAGGCACATACCAATGACGGCCAAGTTACCGCGGGTGGAAAGGAAATGAGCCCGCGCGAGGGAGAGAACCGGCGGGGTCCTATAATCTAATATCTATACGTGTCGCCTCGGGCCACGGGCTAGCTCTGGCGAACGTTTTTTTTTTTTTTTTTTTTTTTTTTTTTTTTTTTTTTTTTTTTTTTTTTTTTTTTTTTTTTTTTTTTTTCTTTTTTTTTTTTTTTTTTTTTTTTTTTTGAGGAAAAATATGATTCGTATAATAAAAAATTTGGATTTGCTCGAATGGGTTTTTGGATTCGGAGACAATGTCGATTTCGGGTTAATTTGAGAAGCTACTTTGGAGATTTTGAGAGCTTTTGTTTACAGTGCGAATTAAAGAAACTATAATATGATGTGATATTATTATTGTATAACGAACAATTCTGATCTGCTTAAATTAGTTTTGGGTTTGACGATATATCATTCGGGGATTGAAAATGTAGATTTGATTTAGTGGGTTTTTTTATTCGGAAAATATGTCGATGTTGGGTTGATTTTAAATGATACTTTGAACATTTTTAAAACGTTTGTTTGTAGTACAAGAAAGGAACAAAATTGTATTATGCTACAATATTACATTGCCTGTAACGAAAAATGTTGATTTGCTTAAATTTGTATCTGATTTTTAAAAAATATCGATAACGCGCGAAATGTTAAATTCTAAAGTTACAAATATCGGGCAATTATTATCGAAACTAGGTGTCGAGCGAGGATAAATGAAAATTCAACGGAATGGAACATCGTTGAGCATGATCGAAAACATGGATACACGATAAATTATTCCATTAGATAGAATTCGCCCCCGTGTACGCCTCATGTAATATATTATCGTGAGGGCTCTCAGCTGTGACAAAACCATCGTAATTTCGCAACTATGGCATCAGGTCCTGCGGTTCCCGGTTATTGGCTACGGATGGCATTATGATGCGGAAAAACGAGGCGTGACGGCCCGAGGCGCAGAAAAAGGAGAATGGGCGTAGCTCCATCTGTCGTCTGTTACGCTTCTGATCTACGAGGGGGGTTGCCGGAGGAAAACTGGCCAGGTCCAGAGGTATCGCACACGACGACCCACTTCTGCCTCGACACCCTCGTACATCCCCGCTGGTGCCGTGTACGCTTCATACATATTTTACAAGTGCTGCAATTCTCGAATCGTTTCGCTTTCGCGCGTCTGTAAAATAAAAATTAAGCGCAGGGGTGAAAAAACATTAAACAGGGGTCCGTTCCGATAGAAATGATAGCTTTTCGAATCGAAAACCTGAAAGAGAGAAAAAGAATAGTTGGAAAGCAATATTTTTTAATATGATTATTTATTATTTTATTTATTTGTGGGATAAATCGTTTTACGTTACAAATATAGATCCATTATTAATACTTAATAACAATAAATTTAACAGTTTCAAGAGAAAAACTGGTTATGTTCAGAGGTATTGCATACTACGAGTCACTTTTGCCTGGTCCCGTGTACCGTACACACATATTTTACAAGAGCTACAATTCTACAATTGTTTCGCTTTCGCGCATCGCTAAAATAAAAATTAATCGTAGGGTAGGAAAAAAAATGAAATAACGGATCGACCCGATAAAACTGACTTTTCGAAATCAATACCGGAAAGGTTGAAAATAGATAATTGAAAAACATTATTGTATTTGATTTATTCACGGGCCAAACACTATTTTACACTACAAACATAGATGCGTAATTAATACTTAATAACAACAATAATATTCAATTACCAATAACATCAAGAAAACCATGGATCTTCGGGAACAAAAAAATGTTTCTCAAACCCACAAATCTTTTTCACTGCCCATCACCACGAATAAAAAAAAATCTTTTAACAATTTTCACAATCACAATGAAGCTTTACAATTACAATTATAATAAATCCTCTAACATTTTTAATAAACACAATTAAGCTTTAAAATTACAATTACAATAAATGCTTCAACAATTTTTATAACTGAAATTAACCGGTAGAAACAATTCATCGAATCCTTCGCGAGGTCCTCGAATTTTCCGCCAGTCCAGAAGTCCTCGAATTTTCCGCCAGTCCGGAAGTCCTCGAATTTTCCGCCGACCGGAAGTCCGTGCCTTTATTCGCAACGCACAGGTTTCGCGCTCCTGGGCCAGTCTCGCCGAGGTGAATTAATTTCTCTCTTTTCTCTCCGCTTTTCGATCTGGATTTCGTCGCCGTTGCGGGCGTCGGCGTGTGACAGAGGTATAATAACTCGCGCCGTCGTACAGCCCGCCCGTGTGACGAATCTCGATGAAAGCCTTTTCGCGCCGTCGCGGCCTTTCGGCCACGACGGCGCGAAACACATCCGAACGGGCACTTTTTGAGGACTAATTTTCACGGTTCTCGAAGCGACGCTGGATCGGAGCCCGAGATGGAAAAGCCGCGAACCTCGCGCTCTTTGACGTCCAAACCAAAACCAAAGCACAATCCCGTGTACGGGCACGCTTCGACACCGTCGCTCCCTCGTGGATTCTCGACTTTTCGCAGGACGATGAGAGAGAACCGGAGGCTGCTTGTCACGCTTAAACGCGTTGACCCTCCGACCGTGTGTGCGACCCGACAAAAACCCACACCGACCCGACCCGCAGTTAGAAACACACGCACACGCTCACTCCCGGGCATAAACATACATTTTCGAACAAAACCAAACCAACCCCGCCGCCCTTCGCTCGTCCGTCCCGGTTGGAGTGACACTCGCAGTTCCCTCCCCGGCTGCGTGTTCGCCGACAATTTATATCTCCCGTTTATACACCGTTAGCTCCGAGTTACGGGAAATTTCGGGAATTAACTAACCCGAGGGACGGACGCATGGAACGAGAATTGGAAAAATACATTTTATCAAATTGCTTGGGATTTTTGTTTGTTTTTTTCTTTTTCTTTTTTTGTTTCCGGGTGTACTTGTGGAACGTTTCTTACGGAAATTGCCACTTTTTTACGGCGAAAAATTGAATTATTGGAAAAAGGGCGAATCACATTGGTTGCGATTCTTTCGATGTTATTTTTTTCGTCTGATCTGACGAGATAAAGCCATTGGGACGAAAATTGGAAAAATACATTTTAACAATTGCTTGGGATTTTTTTTGGCTTCTGGTTTTTTAATGCAGGCCAATTAAGAGTGTAGTTGTAGGACGTTTTTTAAAAAGAAATTTCCGCTTTTACGGCGAAAAATTGAATTATTGGAAAAAGAGCGAATCAAATTGGTTGCAATTTTTTCAATACTATTTTCTTCGTCCGATCTCACCAGATAAAGTTAGTATTCGCGTCAATCACACCTTCGGTTTAGTATTCCCAAAAAAAGAACCTATAAAAATTGACTAAACGCCGAACATTTTTTCTCACATCTTCAACCCGAATTTCAATGATTCTCCGATAAGAACATTGTTCTAAAAAAGCTTCTGTTTTATCGTGTTAAAATGGGATTATAGAAAAAACACCGCCTCAAATTGGTCGCCATTTCTTCACTATTTTCCTCTTCGTTTGATTTCCCGAGGTAAAGTTAGTATTCACGTCAATCACACGTTCTGTCTTAGCATACTAAAAAAAACCTATAAAAATTGCCTAAACGACGAAATTTTTTTGTTACATCTTCGACTCGAATTTCGGTGATTCTCCGATAGATCGTAAAGGGACCCGTTCGGCGATAGCGCGGCCGACGGGGCACGTCGGCCCGGTGAGGCACCCTCGGGTATTGCCGTTTCATGCATTTTATATTTCATCCGACTTTGATACCCCGAGACTCTCTCCGCGGTAACTTCCCCGTATAGCTCTTCCCTTCCTCTATCGTATCCCCCGGGACTAATCCTTAATCTTTGATCGGAAATTATCTTTGATCGTCGTTTCGTCATTGAACGAGCGAGCGGCGTATGTGCCTTCCCTCCCTCGAGTGGAGTTCCATTCTACCGGCGAATGCCCCCCCCCCCTCCCCCACTGTCTTTCGTTCTCTCGTTCGATCTTCGAGCTTTTCTGCCCACCCTCTCGGCAATCCCACTTACCTCTCTGTATGCCTTGGCTTTATTCCCGGTACCGAAAACTCCTGGTGATCGTATAACGATCTTCAGTCCCGCGACCACCCTATGCGAGATTATCTCTCAATCCTCCTGGCTCAGGTCGTCAGTGACGAATAAATCGAATATATTTATCTCACACATTATTGATTATTAATTATTATATCTAATTATGAACAGTACTAGCAGATTGTTGTCGTATGAATTTCCGGTATGACGTCACTTCCGGTCGAAAAATACATTCTCAAACCGGAAGTGTCGTATTTTCGATGTGACGTCACTTCCGGTCGAAAAATACGTTCTCAAACCGGAAGTGTCGTAACTTCGATGTGACGTCATTTGCGGTCGAAAAATGAGATTTTCGAATCGGAAGTGTCGTATTTTCGATGTGACGTCATTTGCGGTCGAAAACGAGATTTTCGAACCGGAAGTGACGTATTTCCGGTATGACATCACTTCCGGTCGAAAAATATGAGATTTTCAAATAAGAAGTGACATTTTCCGGTACGACGTCACTTCCGGTTGAAAAAATGAAATTTTTTAACCGGATGTGACGTTTTCCGGTACGACGTCAGTTCCGGTTTAAAAAATGAGATTCTCGAACCGGAAGTGACGTTTTTCCGGTGAGACGTCACTTCACGTCCAAAAGTGAGTTTTCCAGATAGGAAGTGACGTATTATCGGCCTCTTTTTTTTCATATTATTATTGCTGTTCCGTGTATCGTATTCTTTCCACGTTTCGCGTCACATTTCCCCAACCTCCGTCTCGCGCTAGCGGGATGGCGAAGAGAAAACCGCGCAGACCGAGAATGTGAGATGCGTAACGCACCCCACAGTTTCGGCTCCACGGTGATATTCTTTTGATATTCCTTGTGAGACGGGACGAGAAAGAACCCGATGCAGACTTCTCGACACCCGAAACGATCCCCACTCGTCATCGTCACCCGGGAATACTCCCGACGACTTTGCACTCTTTGCCAAAGGGAATAAGAGATGGGCGCGCAAAGCTGCCCGGTGGAGGAGTTCCTTGGTATCTCCGTGTACTTTTGATTCCCTGCTGCGTATACGCGGAAGCGGAAAGCAACTTTGAGGAAATTAACATCTTTTTTTTAGATCAAAGCCTCGTTCGTATTTAGTTTATATACATATTTATTTAATCTAAATAAATAATTATTTCATTCGAACGAATAATCATTTAATGCGAAAAAATATTTAATTTAAACCAATAATTGTTCATGCAAAGAAATCTTTAATTCAAACCAATAATTGTTCTATGCAAAAAAATATTTAATTCAAACCAATAATTATTCGATGCAAAAAATATTTAATTCAAACCAATAATTATTCGATGCAAAAAAATCTTTAATTCAAACCAATGATTATTCGATGCAAAAGAATATTTAATTCAAATCAATAATCATTTAATGCAAAAAAATATTTATTTCGAACCAATAATTATTCAGTACAAAACAATATTTATTTCAAACCACTAATTAGTCAATGCAATTAGATATTTAATTCAAACGATTAATTATTTAACGTAGATAAAAATGTAATTCAAGTATTAAATAATTATCTTTGGCTCATCCGTCTCCGATTTTTTTTCCGTTCCCCGGAAATCCGAAACCGCGAGGATCCGCGAGAAGCCGTTCGGTCAGTCCGTCCCTTCGGACTCCCGCTTTCCGCTCTTCCGACTGGTCACCGTTTGTCACGAGATTCCTGACAGCCGTTACAGGCGTCTTATCTCTAATATCCCGACCGCTTGTGCCGCTCGCGCCCGGCCAGCCAGCGAAAAACTTTGGCTGGCTGCGCATTCTCACGACTCACCCCCCTCTCGCCGATACCGAAGCTTCCTCCGTTTTTTCTCCCTCGTCCTCACCGCACGTTTATTCTCCCTGGCTGGTACCGCGGATACATCGCCTATATACATCCGATACTCGGCCGTTACCACTCGCTAACAGTGGATATCTCCGGGCCTTAATCTTTTTTCCCCCGGAAAGATTTGGACGAGCTTCGCAAAAGTGGAAGAACCGGAAAGAAAAAAAATAAATAAAAAAAATAAAAACATATAAAAGAAGAGGAAGCGCGGCAGGTATGAGTGTTGCTGCGGTAGCTCGCGGCCAGGGATGGAGAAGACGATCGAAGAAAAAAAAAGGTGGAAAAAAAGCCAAGAAAGAGCGAGAAAGGAAAATAGATAGGGATTGAGAGCGAGAGGATGGCTCGAGAAATCCTCGCGCGATCTCCTCTCGGCTTACAAAGTTGGCGCAATACTCGAGGCTAACGTCTCCTCGAACCACCCCACCGTCCTCCGAGCCTCTCTCGAACCGATCGACTGCCGGCTCTCCTAGCCGCCTCTCATCCCTCCCGCCCTCCCCGTCACTTCTTCGTTCGAGATTCACCACCTTTTTTTTGGTGTTTTTTTATTTTATTTTTATTCCTATATTTCGTTCGCCACGCCCCGATCACGTGCGTGGGAAGAAAGGAAAGACTTCGCGCCTCCGCAGCGCTTGCTCGAACTGCCTTCGAGCCTCAACCCACTTCCTCGCGCGAAAACTACTTTTGCTGTATTGCGATGTGGAAAAAATTTGTTTGAGAATTAATGCACAGGAAGATCTTTTGCACAAACTGTTTCTGAAATTTCAAACACGTGTGCTTTGCAATTTTACGGTACAATTTTTTTTTAAATTAACTTTTTTGTAAGTTTGGGTCCAAAGATTTGTAATTTTAATGTTTGGTATTTTTATTTTACAAAGAAGGTACATTGATTTTTAATTAATGTAAGCCATGCAAGCAAATTTGAAGGTCCAGTGCATTCAATTTACAATGAAAATTGAGCCGAAAAAATGAGGTTGTCAAACCGGAAGTGACACTTTTCCGCGATGACCGGAAAAGTGTCTCAGGCGTCGATGGTGAACCTCGTTCGAAATTCACCACCTTAACCTTTTTTTAAAGGTATTTCTTTATTTTATTTTTATTCCTCTATTTCTCTCGCCACGCCCCGATCGCGTGCGTCGGAAGAAAGGAAATACTTGGTCGGCGCCTCTGCAGCGGTTGCTCTTCCTCGTCTCGCCTTCGAGCCTCAACCCACTACCTCACGCGAAAACCACCTTTGCTGTATTACCCTCTCCTGGTTTTCGGGGTTTTCTCACCGCAGCCCGTGAGATTTTCCCTCCCGATGGCGTTCGAGGAGGCTGCACGGCCGACCAGCTTCTCGGTAGTTTTCTTCCTCTTCCTCCTCGCTGCTTTTACCTCCGGCTTCCTCGGCTCCTCTGCATTTCCTCGGCATCTGCGAGAACCCTTCTTCGCTCCCCCCCCCCCCCCTTCCGCCCAACCACCCCCTGGTCTTGGGCACCAACCGTGATTCCGTGGATTGCCGAAACGTGCTCGGATCTCTTCACCGTGCTGTGCGGACGACCGGCATCGATATTCCCGATGGTCCTAAGCCGGAATTTTCTGCGATAGAGGCTGCCACGGGATGTACCGATGTTAAGGCTGGCTCGGGGTCCGGGAAAAATAAATAAAATTTCGTACGTTCTTTACTCGCAGACTGGATCTATCGGAAGCAGACAGGCAGACTTAAATCCGTAATATATAGCTCCATAAGATAGAAATCAGTTTATTTTGTTTTGGAACTCAGTCCTTTAAAAGTCGAATTTAAAGACATTAGTTTGAACTTAAGATCGCTCTTGAGATCAAAGTTAGGATTGAAGTTTGGCCCGAACATCACTGCGTGCTTAAGTTCGAATTTAAGCTTGATATCAAGATCGAACTTAAGTTTGATCTTAAGTTCGAACTTAAGCTTGGTCTCAATTTCGAACTAAAGTTTGACTTAAGTTTAATCTTAAGTTCGATCTCAAGATCAAACTAATATCTTAAAATTCGACTCTGAAAGCATTTACAGTATACGTAGTGAGTTGACATTTACAGAATGTGTGCTGATATGTATAATGTTTATGAAATATATGAGTATTGTGAACATATGTGGAAAGTATGATATCATTGATTATAACGTTTGATGTTATTAAAGAGACGACAATAAGAAAGTGTGTGAGTGTCTGATGGCGGATTTACCTATTGTTTCCTCGTCATCGCGTTGGGATGCTCAGCTTGCGTGGACGATCTCTTGACACAGTTGGGCGAATTGTTCCAGAAATATGCACCAGAGACCGAAAAAAAAATTGTAGTAGATACTCGTGTGATAGACCGGGATACGATATGTATCGGTATTCCTTGAGGTTTCACGTCGATTATAGCGATGATAGACAGCCAATGCAGCGAAAAGATAGTCTGTCCGTTGCAATGGTGTGAGTTGGTAAAAAGATTTTTTTCATACATTTTTTATTTATCAACTCAAGCACGACGTTCATCTGAAAAAAGCCCAAAGAAAAAAAAAGATAATAATTTTCGATTACATAAGATCAAGAACTCTTCGAAGATTTGTCTTTTCACCCTTCCGGCTCACGAGTTAAACTAAATAAGGCGTTTCCCAGAAAAACATGGTTGCATTTTACTTTTTCATTATCACCATCGGCAGGAGAGTCCTTTGGGAAGAGTTTGCAATCTTTACCTCATCTTCATAGTTTTCTCAACATATTTTATCATCAAATTTTTTCGAGTCTACTCAAGCACGACATCCGTGTTGAAAAAAAAACCAACACAAAAAAAAAGATAGAAATAATTTTCGATTACACAAGATCGAGAACTTTTGGTCTTTGAGCATTCTTTTTTGTACCCTCGCGGCCCGCGGGATAAAGTAAATATTTCCATGCGCGGTGTAGCCGGGGCAGCGTAGTCGGTTCGGTGGTTCGTGGCTAACAAGGCGAAAAAAAGTATATTAATTGCGAGAGCCCGGGTGGCTTTGCGGTTTTATTAAATTCTTATGGAAATAGCTTCGGTAGCCCCGAAGGATGGTACGGGGTAGTTCGGACAGCGGCTCGTTGGTGGAAGGTGCACGGTTGCTGGAGGGATAGTACAAGGCCCGTTGCTCGTAAAGTTGGCTATTGTGTTATAAAATCTAAATAATTTCAGCTTCTCGGTCGAGGCCGCCGGGAGAGCCCGGCGAAAGAGATAACAACCTGTTCTTCTTATCCCGAGTTCGCCGCCGTCGGGGGTTGGGAAAGAAAAGTGAGAAGGGTGCAGGGAAGGGTCAAAGAGTCTTCGACGGGAAGCGGCAGCAACCGGCAGCCAGCAGCAGCCAAGAGCCGTGGCTATCCGGATTTTCTTTGGGCACGAGAAACTTAGGATGTCCAATCAGATATTCAGATAATGTTTACGAAATCAGTAGCTCCAGCGATCTTGCCTTTTTACATCCTCTCCTTTTTCCCTTCCGCTCGGGTCGTCGAGCACTTTTTCCCCGGATTCTCATACTCTTTTTCCCCCCTTCCGGTCCGCCCTCCTCCAGCTCTCTCACCTCTTCCAACAACGAAATCTGGACCCCCCGGCCGTTTCTCTCCTAACCCGGCTCGTCTTCTTATTTCTTCTTCATTCTTCTTCGCCGGCTTCTTCTTTCCATCGTGTACCTTTTGGACCCTTGGTATTCCCGTCCTGTGCGTCCCATTCGTTTCTTCTCCTGCGGGAGTTAACGGACAAGTTTCGCCTCCGCCCGTTTCGGAGTTAACAATTCGGTTACAAACTTCGAACCGACGTCTCCTCCCCCTCTCGCGGTCTTCTTTCCCGGGCTCTTTCGTTATCGGGCGGGGCGCGTGTGTGCCCTCCGGAAGATTCCGGAAGTCGCTCCGGTGCGTCGCCCGGCACACGTCGAATGACGACGACCGGAAGAGAAAAGTGTTTTGCTTTCCGGACGAGGGTTTTGCCGCCCAACGGCAAGTTCCGGATGTTGCGACTGCGGGGGAAAGGAGATCTAATGATCGCCGAAGTTATGAGTGCTGGCTGGCATTAACGTCCGGGAATGTAAGAGTTGGGAGCAACTGGGGGGCTGAAGTTACCCCCCAAAAAATTGGACTATGGCACTTAAGGCCCCATTAATGTGTGCGGCAATAGTTTCCTTCGGTAGCAATTTGTTGCCTTTTTTCCCCGCCACCGATAGTGCATGGAGAAGCCTTCGAGAGCGATTCTTTTTCGTCTTTTTCCCCGGTTGTTCCGAACCATCTTCAACTTTTCTCGTTAAAAAGATCCACTGCAATAGGACACTTCCGTCCAAGAAACGAAGTTACCGATTGTCAGTCTGAGGTTTTTTCTATGCAAAATGGCATTCCTTACAGGTTTTTGTTAACAATGGTGGTAGCATAAATTCGCATAACGTTAAACGGGAATTTAAGTTTAGGGGCGAGAGCGATCGAACGAAATTATAAAGTAAACGTACCAATGGCCGGACACTTAAGAGCATGTAAAACACGTTCTCAACGTGATGCTGTCTCTCTCTCGCACTCCATAGTGTTTCACATGCTCTTAAGGGAGCAGTCCCAGTCCCTGGACATGCATGCAAAGTCGTATTTCCATCTCACCCGGAAAAATAATTTATTTGACGGCCACTGTTTATTTGGTTCAAGTAAAATATTTATTTGATTTAAACAGATATTTATTTAAGCAAATAGTTACTCAAATGAAAAAATATTTATTTAAATAAAAAAATATTTATTTAAATCAAATAAATATTTTACTTAAACCAAATAAACGGTAGCCGTCAAAAAAATTATTTTTCTGGGTGCTCTCTTGCACGCACGGCTTTTTCGGCCACTGGGACGCGTCCGGTCATCGGCACGTTTACCTTAAGTGCGGGCTGGCATTAATCTCTAGGAATGTAAGAGTCGGAAGCAACTGGGAGGGCTAAAGAGGACGCCACAAAAATGGCA
The DNA here is from genome assembly GCA_030522665.1 of Ichneumoninae sp. A BG-2022a. Taxonomy (NCBI): domain Eukaryota; kingdom Metazoa; phylum Arthropoda; class Insecta; order Hymenoptera; family Ichneumonidae; species Ichneumoninae sp. A BG-2022a. Next base: position 7,339 of record JAPYZC010001713.1, on the reverse strand, counting down.
ACATGGTACTTAACGCCCCATTAAAGTGCGCATCAATCTTTTGATATCGATGTCGAATCAGATCGAACGCTTCAAGTGGTCCGATTTAGTCTTTTTCTTAGATCGTTAAGAACCATCTTCATATTTTCTGGTTAAAAAGATTCACTACACTTACGCGTAGGACACTTACGTCCAAGAAATGAACTTAATGATTATCAACCTGAGGTTTTTTCTATGCAAATCTTGTACGATTTTTGTTACCGACGCTAAAATTCCTCATAACGTTAAGATGAAATTTATGTTTTGGGGCAGGAGAGATCGACCGAAATTATGTAGTAAAAGTCTCCTTGCGCAGCTAACGAACGACATAGGGCGTAGGAAAGAAAGAAAGTACCGGAGATGATTCACATGTGGCGCACGCAGCTCTCTCGCAACCCCTGTAGCCCCGGGAGAGAAAGGGAGCCGTGCTTATTAGCAAAAATTCCCTTTTCATTATAATTCCTCGTGTTTCGCGTTCCGGCCCCTCGAGCAGATTGCCGAAGGGGCGCCAAATATGTCCCGTTTATACACTCGGAAACTTTGCGGAACGACGGGGAAAAAATAATAACAATAATCGCGTGTGCTTTTCTTAGTCGAGTTCGAGGGGCGAAGGAAACTCGATCGGGTCTTCGGCTATCATTTTGAAGGAAAAAAATCAGTAAATAAAATATTTTTAAAAAGTCCACGAAAGACGTGAATTTTCAGTTTGATTTAGTGCCAAATAATAACAATAATCATGTGTGCTTTTCTTTGTCGAGTTTGAGGGACGAAGGAGACTCGATTGGGTTTTCGACTATCATTTTCAGGGGAGAAAAATCAATAAATAAAATATTTTTTAAAAATACACTAAAGACGGGAATTTTTAGGTCAATCGAGAAGAGCGGTTTCAAACTTTTAACCGCGACGACTATAGGTTAAGTGACAATTAGTTGATTTTTGTAGAGCGTTACGCGAGTTCCTGGCGAAAATGGATGTCGTACGACGTCGATTTTGCCGGAACACTAATTCCCTCTCGGAATTTCGGTTCTTAATTGGAATACCAAATATAAAGGGGGCTTCGCGAGTCGTCGCGTTCCACGAGGTGTAAATATAACGGGGAAATTCGAAGTGGCGAGATAGGGGCGGGGTGTGCAATTTACATGCATATTCAGCAACAATTATGCGATGTCTGGAACCTTCAACGAGTCTGTCGCGTGTCTTCGCTCGTTTATCTATTCCTGTTCCGCAGCCGCCCCTTCCGCACTCGCGGAATTCTGCTGAGACCCGTGGAAACGATTAACGTAAACCAATTGATATGGAACTCACTTGAAGAGTTCCTTGCAGTATTTTTCCGGGCTCTTCCTTCCTTTTTTTGTTCAATTTTATCATTAAAAAAAACATGAAAAAAGATTCGAGATTTTTGGGATTTTTTTTTAAACACCCCATAACGACGAAAAAAATCAAAACTCCGTCAAATAACAAAAAATTACGTTGGGGGTAAAAAATTAATATAAAACATGATTTTTGTCCTCTACGATTCAGATCATAATATTTTAAAGATATGTATGGGAGGTCAATTTTACGGGTTTTCAAGCATTTTTCACAAAGATTCAAGATATATTTTATTTCTTTTAACACTCCATAAAGACGAAAAAAAAAATCAAAACTCTGTTAAATAACAAAAAGTTCCGAAGGGAGTAAAAAATTAATATAGATAAAATAATTTCGTCCTCTACAATTCAGATGATAACATTTTTTTAAGAGATGTATGGGAAATCAATTTTACGAGTTTTCGGAGTAACTTTGAGTTCTTACGTTCCGCTCGAACGAAGCAATTTTGCATGTGACGTTCGCCCTAATTTTTTAAAAAGATTCGACTCTCCCTCGGGCAATGCGATTTTCTTATTCTTCTGGGGCAAAGTCCCCCACACCGCGTTCTCCGGCGTGCATAGTTTTTCAGACGCGCGCACGCTCCCACATAAATACACGTATACAAGAGCTTTGTGCCGTACAGCAGCCGCATGCCGGGATAAACATTTTTTTTATCCGAGATCATCCCGGGATCGTCCCACCCGAAGATAAAGAAAAATAATGGCATTTATCTCCCTTTTCGTATATTTTTCGGGATAAGAGAGTAAATCTGCGGTGCCGCATTCGCCCCTCACGATTCTTTTTTTCTTTCCCGCATAAAAATAACCTCAACGTCGGTGGAAACAGTAAGGCGGCGGTGACGCACCGCCAGGACACGTGTCGCTGCGAGGAGCTACGTCGTCTCGGATAATGCAGAGGAACGGGTTAAATTTGGAGCACCCTTTGTACCTCGTTCTTCACCATCTTAATCTGCACAAAATCATATTTCTAAGAAAGAGCTAATGAAAAAGACGTTCTGTAAAGAAATAATTCATTGTCGATTCAATTGAAATAAGATTTTAAAAACTGAAGGGAAATTTAAAAAATTGAAAGTAAAGTGAAAAAATTGAAAGTAAAGTGAAAAAATTTAAATTAATTTGGGAAAACTGAATGTAATTTGAAAACTTGAAAGTAATTTGAAAAAATTGGAAGTAAATTTAAAAAAATGAAAGTAAATTAAAAAAATGAAAGTAAATAAAAAAAATTGAAACTATAATTTTAAAAAATGTGAGTAAGTTTTAAATATTGAACATTTATGAAAGAAGTCGAAAATGGAAGTGTCATGCACGTAGTTGAATTTTTCCGGAGTGCCGGACCTGTTATCAATGTCCCTCCATAAACGTTGCCGAATCGGGTGAATCGTGGGAACAATTACGTGCCGCAGAGCCTCATCGCCCGGTAACCGAGAATGATCTCGCCGCGTCCAAAGATGTCGTATGTTTCCGGGGAATCGTCTTAGCGCGTGAACTCGCAGCCACCGTGCTCACCCCCTGTTCCTCGACCGGGGTATTTTCGCGCGGCGAAGGGATTCCTGGTAGGCGACCAAGGCGCGGAAATCTGTCTCCCCCCCCCCCGCCCATTCCTCGAAGTCCCGCGTCGAGGAGCGGAGGTCGAGCCGCCATCAACTTATAAATATGATAATACGCGAACGAGTCAGGGCGGCAGTCACGAAATAGTCCCTCTTCGGGCGGGGGGTTTGAGGCGCGGGGTTGCTCGAGGAGGAGGTCGTGCGCGTCTTCGTTCCTCTCGTCCATTTTTGCCCGTTCCTTCCCGCGTCGCCCGCGTCGACTGTACGGAATACCAACCCAACCAGCGTGTCGCTCTTCTCTTCCACGCGACTCCTTCACCTCCACCACTTGGCATCCAGCGTGGAGGGTTCGTCTTCTGCCCCTTCGCCTTATCGCGCCCCGCTGTACATCCCTTGTGCTGCCCCCCCCTTCCTCGCGGCCCCCGTCGTCGCCTCTGTCCGACCTGTGATATTGGAAGTCTGGAGATGCGAATTAAAGTCGTCCAAGACTCCCGCGTAGATAGAGGCTCACCCTTGTATCTTCCCCACTTTTTCCCTCCACTGATGTTTTTTTCCCCGGGAAACGAGCGGCGAAGATATCCCTCGTCCGGCGGGTTCGGCTCAGCTTCCGGCGGGAAGCCGGGGCAAGGATCTCCCTCGGGGCTCACCGGACAGCGTGTAAATGGACCTCCTACGCTCACCCGGATCCGGTTGACATTCTGGCGATAATATGTTTGATGGAAATTTGAGAGCCTTACGATCCGCATCTCATCGGGACCTCGAGTGTCGCTCAGGAAATTCTACCAGGGAAGTCTATCCTTCGTCTAACGAACTGAGAAAAAAATGACATAGTAAAAGCAACAATACTGACTTTTTACGATAAAAAATTGTTCCCAGGGGGAACGTTTACATTTTATATTTACGACAGTGACGAAAATTCATGGTTGCAACTATAATTATAATTTAAGCAATTGAATAGGGTAAAAGTGGTGAATATGGCCCACCTCGATTAACACGTAAATCAATTATATACACTGTTAAAAAAATTTGTTTGAAAATTAATGAACAGTACAGGAAGCTTTTTTACATAAACTGTTTCTGAAATTTCAAACACATGTGTGTTGTAATTTTCCAGTAAAATTAGGATTTTTCAAACAAATATTTGTAAATTTCAAGCAAAAGATTTGTAATTTTAATATGTGGTACTTTTATTTTACAAACTAAGTACATCAAGGTTCAATTAATGTAAGTAATGTTAGTAAATTTCAAGTTCCAGTACATTAAATTTATAATTTATTTTTACAGTGTATGAACCCGGCCATATTCCCCACTTTTACCCTATATACTATCTGAAACTATCTATATAGACTATATAGACTCCTGGGAACTATTGGTCCGGTAGAAAATTCGGTCCTTTTTCTCAGTGCGGATCGGCAGGATTTGGGATTCGGTGATCAAGTTAGGAGACGTTAAATTTTTTTTCGCCATCCTCCTGTTTTCGCCGCTTGCATTGCAGCCTCTCTCGATTACGGACAACGAATCATCCATAAATGGGACGAGTTTGTTTCCTCAGAAGGAAATGAGGATGTACATGTCGGTTTTAAAGATCGCTCAGCTTCCCAGGACAACAAGGGAAGGAGTGTCGTTTTACAAACGCACCAATTATTTTCGCTGTCAATAAATGATCGCTAGACGATGTGATAATAGACATCAGGATTTTTTTTTTCAATAGAAATGTTAATCATCTATTCGGATGATTATATGTACGATGAAAGATGTTGGCGTTAAAATCGGGCCTTTTCGGGGTCTCATCTGGGCCACATCAGGTCCTTTCCAGACCTCACGAGAACCTCGAGTGCCGCTCCAAAAATTCTACCAGCAAAGCGGTGCGATCTTTCGTTCAACGGATTGATCGGATTTGCCATTCGGTAACCGAATTACCCGAGTACAAATTTTCGAGCTTTACATCGGGCCTTGATAAGGCTTTATCAGGCCCTTGTCAGGCCTTCTCAGGACCTTATCAGGGCCCGATGTAGCGCGTGAAAATTTCTACTCGAGTCAGAAACGTTAAATCTCCTTTCGCCACCCTCCTGTTTTCTTCTGATTACGGACAACGAACCATCCATCAAAGGGACGAGTTTGTTTCCGGAGAAGGAAAGCGGGATGTAAATGCAGGAGCTAAAGATCGCTCCCTAGAGCGATCCTTCCTAGTAGAGCAAGCTTCCTAGTAGAACAACTCAAGTTGTTCTGCCGGGACTTGTTAGGGTCGTTTCAGTAACTCGCTAATTATTCCCTCGGTCAATAAACGATTTAAAAAAAAAAAAATTTTAATCTTCATTAGAAACAGTTACTCACATTGCCCGGTAGAATTGCTATGAAGCTGTAGCTCGGAAACGCACAAACGGAGCCCAGCATTTTATTTATTTTTTTAATCTCGTAGTAATACATTTTTCGTTTCGTTTATTACGTTCGCGACGGTCGACTCGAGCGTGGATCTCGATGACGTTCAAAGACTATCTGCGCCGTACCAGCGGATGAATAACCACGGTCGGAGAAACCGTGAATTCCTGTGAATGGGGCTGGCCGGACAGAGGGCGAGCGATGAGACACACCGGGACTTGGCACGTATAATCGACGAGACGACTGGCGACCCTACCATTAGAATAATTAGCTCGGTCCAAGCGACGTTGATCCCGTCGTCTCCACGAGGAACTGTGCACTCTCGCTCGCTTCATTTCCTTTGACGCACGTTGATTTTAATTATTTCGAGTAGCACGCCGGAGCAACACACCCGTGAAACCGGAGAACCGAACCAACCCCCCTCCGCCGCGGGCTATGGGATCTTCAAGCCATAATGCATTTCCTAATCCGAGTGTGTGTACGTTGTAATTTCACTAAAAAAAATGAAACCCCATTAATTCTGGTCCTGTTACTTCTGGCCCTAATTTTTTGGAGGTAATCATTTTTTTTCTTGTCAATATTCCGTTGACATATTTTTGCTGATGAACGGTCCGTTCTAAATTTTCTGAACATAGACGATCCCAAGTTCATTTGGAGGTTCCGTTTAGGCTTAGCTGATATTATTATTATTATTTGTTAAATGCGATAAAGTGGCGGAGCAATATGTAACAAAAATGAGTATGTCCTGAGACATAGATTTGACTTTGAAATATGAATATTCATATCTGTACATAATTACACGCACCAAGCCAGATAACTTCGAAGATTGTTGCTTGAACCAACAAATTTCTTTTCTCAGTGTAGAAAAAATAATAAATGCGGCCGGCAGAATCTGGCGCGAGTGGTTATGGATTTCAGAAATTTGATATTGACGTCTCTTGGCTTGGCTTCGATTCGAATGAAATAAAAATAGCAAAACAAACCGATCGTGGAAACGATCGATAGAGAACATAATTTACTGAACAACAGAATTCTAATAAATTCTACTAAATTCTACACAGAACAAAAAATATCATTGAATCAAGTAAAATTTACCTGCGGGCGGCCAAAGAAGTAAAAACCTTGTTTTAATTCTACTCCGAATTCGTACAATTTCATATCGGATTAGAACGATAACATGTCATCTTGACAGTCTTGCCGTTGTTATTTCAATATCATATGGAATTGCAAGAATCGAAAGTAGAACTGAAACAACCATTTTTTTCTTCGGCAGCCAGCAAGCGAATTTTTCAGAGTAAAAAATTAATCCCCCAAAAACAGCATCCGCAATTGATCGGTACGAAACAACATTGTCTCTCCGATCTGCGACATCGCCGTCACCCGATCGCGATCTCCTAAATTCGCCTCCGGCATTCCTCGCTGAGTTATGCGGAAAATGCTTGACGCGCGACGGAAATTTGAAAGTTCATAATGTACCGGCTCTCGGCCGGATCCCGCGTCACCCTGGAAGCCGGAGCGGTGCGAGAGAGTTTCGCCGTGGGGCGAACCCAAGGAAAAAGTAGCCCCGTCGCCGTTTCGCGCGCGCACCCGGCTAATCCTTCTTTTAACGTACATTTCAATTTCATTAGCCGGGCTTACGCGGAGGTCGTCGGAGAGCCTCCGACTAGGTCTCCGGTTTTTCCATGGCGTCTCCCGACGGCGCTGCCGCTCTCCCGGCAATGCGGCTGCTCCGCACCGGGTGTAATATCTTCCCGCACCCGTGAACTCGCTCTCCACACCCCCCCCCCCCCTCTCCGGGCCCTGCTATATATTTATTCAGCCGAGTAATTCACAACCGGAAGATGCTCACCGACCGGAAACGTATACACGGACCCGTGGCCCATTGTCCGCGTTTCCCGCAAAATCCGTTCTCCACCCTTTCACCGTCCTCCGGCATTCCTCGCTGAGTTATGCGGAAAATGCTTGACGCGCGACGGAAATTTGAAAGTTCATAATGTACCGGCTCTCGGCCGGATCCCGCGTCAC